>JAJIBD010009970.1:0-63257 GCA_021461705.1 Cryptotis parvus | reverse complement strand
TATAAAATAGATCATCCTCTTTCAGTCCTGATATTAGTGAGCCTTCTATTCACCTTCTCATTTATCCATTCAACTTTTCCATCTCTCCATATTTCTAATACACATTTCTTAAATTCCAACCTCAATCCAAGTAATTTTCTGCTTTCTAAATATTCTATAATGACAGGCTTTTTGCAGCTCCCTATGAGTCACAGAACTATAATAGCAACTGTACAAAGTACAGAATGATCTTAAATTTTTCTATTGCATTGATTGGTTTTATTTCTTCATGGGGATAGCAGAAAATTGTTCTTTTAAATTTAGCTTTGAGACACCATAATTTCAATTCTAAGTGCAGAAATTCAACAACTTTCAAGGATTGCAAAATGATAGCAGCATCCTGTTGATAAAATACAATGATAAGCTAAGATACAATGAGTCTTTATATTACCTTATGAGAACAATATATACATGCTTCTAAGGGTAGAAAGTCTTGTTATTAGTATACTTCCTGAGCATCTCATAGACACAAAGGGAAAGTGACTATGTATGACTAGTGTCTAACCAAAAGTACAGACAGTAGGATTATGAGAAATAATATCTTCAATATTCCTTGTGAAACATACTAATATTATGAAATATCTCCTTTGTCATCATAGTTTCTTTGAGAGAGAACTTTTGTCATTATTATTCCCATCTACCATCCCACTATAATCACCTAGAAAAACAATATTAATATAATAGTTAAATCAGAATATTGATTTCTATTTCTATTAATTAAATACAACTCAAGTTAAACTATTAGTCTTCCATTTTTCTTATCCTTAAAATTCAAGTGATTATAATATATGCCCTTAGAATATTCTTCCCAATATTCATAATACATGCCCTAGAATATATCTCCCTTATCCCATATAGATCATAATACATGCCCTAGAATGCTCCCATATCCATTCAAGTCCATTATCCTATTTTTCATCTCAATAGACTTCTGACACATCTCTTTTATGTAATATATTAACTTTTATGTATAAATTAATATATTAACATATATTTTCACCAATAGTATGGGCCCCTTACAAGATTATCTCCTTTCACCTTTAGAAACTAACCTACACAAAGTTAGTGTTCAATAAATAAATACAAGCTACAGATGACTATGTTTCCTATATTAACATTAACATTACTAGCAGTTATGAATCTTTGTTGCACATGTTACGGTATGTGAGTGAATGCCTGGCAAACAAAAATAGATATAATAGTTTCTACAGGAAGAAGTTGCTTTTTAGTTGTATAAGTCAGTGTTTCTTAACCTGTAAAATTCTAACATTCGAAAGAATTCTGGGGGCGGAGCAATAGTCTAGCGGTAGGGCATTTGCCCTGCGCTAGCCCGACCTGTGCCGCCCAGGTTCATCCCGGCATTGCATATGGTCCCCCGAGCACCGCCAGGAGTGATTCCTGAGTGTAGAGCCAGGAGTAACCCCTGAGCATTGCAGGGTGTGACCCAAAAAAGCAAAAAAAAAAAATCACTATCACTATCTTCCTGTTCATCATCACCAGTAATATCTCCATATGTCCTGTCTCATGCTAGTAGAGCCCAAGGGCATCTTCTTGCTCCAGGAACATAAAGAGCCTCACACCATTATATTATGTCATGGGAATGACCCAATATAATTGATACTGGTATTTGGCATATCAGATGTGACACAGACAGCTTGCCAGGCTTGCCATGTGGGTGGCATACTCTTGCAGTCACCTCTAAATATAGCATTTATTGCTGAACTGCGTGGCAGCTAGAGCAAGGCTGTGATAGGCTGTCTGCTGGGTGGAGTTCTGGTGAGAGGGAAGTCCTGATGTGGAAAATGGATGCCCTCATGGAGTGTGTGTGTGTGGGGGGAGTTGTCTGGCTTGTTGTGAGGCTCTGCTGGGGTGGCGAGCCAGGGCTAGAATCTGCTATCCCTCCCAGGCGCCTCGTGAGTTGCTGGGCACAGGGAGAGAAAGTAGCAGCTCTGCCCCCATGTCTGTGAGTCTCTGGATCAGCATACTTTTTTTTGTGACAAAAAAAAGTAAATAAAATAAAATAAAATAAAACAAAAGAATTCTGGCTGTCAAAATTGGACAACGGTGCTACTAGCATATTATGGGATTCTGGCACTGGACACAAGACATGATGGACAACCCCCCATGTGGGAAAAAAGGCTGATGATCTCAAATATCCCCATATTGAGAGTCCCCTGCCTCACTATCACATTCACCTCAATTAGCGTGCATATCCCTTTTCAGGTTATGCAGGTGATTTGACATTTTATAAATCTGGTACTTAACATTCTTGATTTTAGAAGGAAATATGCTTTTTTTTCACTTCTTGGGTCACACCCTGTGATACTTAGGACTTACTACTGGCTCTGTGCTCAGGAACTAGTCCTGGCAGTGCTTGGGGACCATATAGGATGCCGGGATGGAACTTGGGTCAGCCGCTGGAAGGCAAATGCCTTACCACTGTTAACTATCACTCTGGCCACAGAAGAAAAAATGCTAATGTCAACAAATAATCACTCTACAAACAGGCTGTAGCTTGCTCTCCCCAATATGTAAAACAAAATCTCAAAAGAGCTATTAGTTCATAAACCTTCTGCAAGTTTCTAAATCATGCCATATTGAGGCTTTTAAGTGGGAAATCTGAAGAAGATAGACTTTACTCTCTCCAGACAATTTTCTCAGGAACTATGGCTGAATCAGTGGGAGAAGCCAACTTTACTTCAAGGAAGTGGGGGAAATACTGATTTTATATTTATGTCAGGGGTACTCTGGGTGCCTGACAAAATCCAGGAGCATGGTATAGGGACCGCTTCTGAAAGAGTAAGCCTCATCTCCCCTTGCCAACCTGAAAGAAGCCCACAGTTTCCTCTAGCCAGCAGTTCCAGTTCTCCCCATTGACCAACCTCACCTCATCCTATCTTTAACATTCCTGGTTTCCCCAGGATCATACAATTCTGTCTGGAACCAGGAGTCACAAGACAAAGATAACAAACAATACCAGAGGCGGATAGCCAGAAAGACCCAAACCAGCCAGACCACCCTGAAGATTTTTGGCATTCTCTGTAATATTTGGTTGATAACAATGCAGAAGGCCTTTAAAAGAGCCTAAACAAAATCCCTTTACTTTAACTTAGTCCTATACTAAGTTCCTCCCACAAGGAGAGTTCCTTTCCTTTCTCCTCTACTTTCCAATAAACTTTTCTACTTTCTAATTCTGAGTCTGAGCATCTTTATTATTCAATATTTTTATTCTTGAAAATATTGAAGAACCTGGGAATCGCGATACAACAGAGACCTGCCTCTGCAGCTTCTGCCTCACCTGTATAATCTGGGGCCTCGTCCGGGATCTCACTCACAGCAGAAGAGCGGTAAGTGTGGCCAGACTCCAGATCTCGGTTACCTGTCTCATTGTTTTCGGACACCTAGTCCTATAGTCCTACCTGAAAAAACGGGCATCCACCCACCAGTTAGAAGGTGAATAGCACCAGGTGGCCATTTTTAAGGTGCATGAAGGTCTGTCCAGCTTCCCTACTCTGTGATCCCCACTTTCCCTGGAGAGTGGAATGTTGAGGTTTTGGGAGTTTGGTTCCTTTTCTGGCAAGCCCAAAGGTCTGCCTCTGCTCTTCCTTCTCGTCCCAGAGGCCCAAGAGGAGCATGTGCCCTAACCGCAGCGTAAGCGGCCTGCCTTCAAGGCCTCACCTTGGCTTAGAGGCTCGCTTCCAGCCCTCCAGCGTGGGCCCTGAGATATCCTCTTCTTGGTCTCTATCCTCTGGTCTCACCAGAACTCAGAACCACTACAAGTTCCTCTTGGTGGGATCTTGTTTTTTCGTTGGGACTGATCCTGAGAAAACTTGCTTCACTGGGAGAGATCAAATCCATCTCCATCTTCTCCTCAAGGCAGTTCACAAATCTTTCATTCAGAGCACTAGGTAGCAGGGAATGGTTGAAACCTCTAGGTATCTACATCCTGCCCCATCTATTTGGAGGCTGGCGCCCACTTACATTAGCCCAGGATCCGGAGCTGATGTTTCTGGCACCCAGAGCTCCTTGGTCCATCCAGGGAGGACTATTTCAAGCCCTCACCAGGGCTTGATACCCACAGCCAAGTGCAATGGTCCTTCACTCCTGACTAAGATCTCTGTATGCAGGAAGCACAACGTTTTTGCCTGGCTTCCTGATGCTAATTTGGGCCTTGTTATGACACAGGACATTTATGGAGGGGGCAAGCCTCATCAGTAAGGGGCAGCTAAGTCCGACATGGCCAGCTCGAACCCATGCTGCAAGGTTCGAATCTTTAAGCGGAAGTGAGGACGCTATCTTGCCCCCATCAGGTAGCGAATAGGGACTCTGGGGATGCTCAGGAATCTCCTTATTTGTACAAATGGGGAAACGCCACCTCCAGAGTCACTCCTTTAGAGTACATTCGTAAGAACTGGCAAGTGTTTGATCCTGAAACTCTCAAGAAGGACAGGCTGATATTTTTCTGCACAAAGCCATGGCCCGGGTATCCTTTGGATGGTGGTGAAAAATGGCCGGAGGAACAAAGTATCAATTATGCTACTCTTCCTCAGCTAGACCTGTTTTGTCAACGTATGGGGAAATGGTCATAAATTCCCTATGTTAAGTTGTTTTGTGAGTTGCAAAAAACTCCCTGACATTTGTAAAAAAGTGTCTGTAAGACCCTCCTACCCTAGCTGTGCTGTATGAAAGGGTTCTTGAAGAGGATAAATGCAGTAATTTAACTTACAGGTTTTTAAAGCCTAACCTGTCATAGGGTCGGCAGAGCCTGGCAAGCTGTCCGATGCGTATTAATATGCCAAAACCAGTAACAAAAAATATTCATCTTCCTGAACCTGAAAGAGCCCTTAGTACAGCAGCACTAAGAAGGATGAATAAGGAGGGACTGATAAAATTTCAGGGCCATACTAAGCTGCCAAAATGAAGAAGTACTAAATGACAGTCTGTACTTTCAATGCACGTACACTGGCAACTGAAGCATATATCGAGGACCTGATGGTGCAAGCTTAAAAGATCAAGTATGACATCATTGGTCTGACTGAGACGAGTAGGCATCAATCACATCACGCCATTTTTTAAGTACTTTATTATACCACCGTGAGATATACAATTACAAAGATATACAATTGCAAAGTTCATATTTGGGTTTTGGTCATACAGTGTTCCAGCACCCATCCCTCCACCAGTGCCCATCTCCCACCACCAACATCCCCTCTTCCCTCACCACTCTCCCAGCCCGCCTCCATGGCAGGTTCCTTATTTCCTTCCCTTTCTCTCTCTTTCTCTTTTCCTTCTCTTCCAGACTATGGATTAGAGAACATACATTGAAGGGTTGTCATATGTATCTTTTTGCCTGTATTTAATGCTGAGTTCTAGGTTGGTATTAGTACTTTACAACAATTGTTAGCACATCTTCCATTTTCTGTCTTACCTAGCCTCTGACTGCCACACGTTTGTGATAATTTCCACCTTTGACAAGACCTCCTGATACATGTTTCACTTGACCATGGATATTGGTATCATAATATGCACATATATATTTATGTCATGTAAATAAATGCAGTCATTCTGTATCTGTCTTCTGGCTAACTTCACTCAACATAATCTTCTCAATGTCCATCCATTTATAGGCAAATTTCATAACTTCATTTTTCCTAACAGCTGCATAGTATTCCATTGTGTAGATGTACCAAATCTTCTTTATCCAGTCATCCATTCTCGGGCACTCTGGTTGTTTCCAGATTCTGGCTATTGTGAATGAATGCTGCTATGAACATAAAAGTAGGGATGGTGTTTCTGCTGCATATTTTTGGCTTCCCAGAGTATATTCCCAGGAGTGGTATGGCTGGGTCAAATGGGAGTTAAATTTCTAGTCTTTGGAGGAATGTCCATATTGTTTCCCAGAAAGGCTCACCAGCCGGCATTCCCACCAACAATGGATGAGTGTCCCCTTTTCCCCACATCCATGCCAGCACTTGTTGTTCTTGCTCTTTTGAATATGTGCCAGTCTCTGTGGTGTAAAATAATATCTCGTTGTTTTGATTTGCATCTCTCTAATGATTAGTGATGATGAGCATTTTTTCATATTTTTTTTGGCCATTCAAATTTCTTCCTTGTTGAAGTTTCTGTTCATTTCTTCTCCCCCATTTTTTGATGGGTTTTTTTTGTTTTCTTCTTGTAAAGTTCTACCAGTGCCTGATATATCCTGAATATTAACCCCTTATCAGATAGGTATTGGGTGAATATTCTTTCCCAGTCACATCATGACATTTTTGACACAAGAGAAGAACTGTTCCTCGGAACATGCGATGAAAGAGGAGTCGGTGGAGTTGGTGCTCTTGTCAACACGAACATGGCCGAGTCATTTGAATGCCTAACAAACCAAATAGGATGATTACACTTGAAGAGATGTGGCCCACTGCCAGCAGTTTCTATCTTTGTTGTCTATGCACCAACATCCACATACAAGGAAGAAGAAATTGAGAAATTCTACATGGAACAGGAGGAGTTTTATAAAAAAATGATCAAACCTTCTACAAGATCATAGTCGGTGATTTTAATGCCAAGATAGGACCGAGAAGATCGGCTGAAGAACTCCACCTCTGCCTGTTGTCTGTCATCTACAAGCTGTTCACTCGAGTCATCCTGAACAGGATTGGCAGGAACATTAGATGAACAACAGCCATGCGAGTAAGCTGGCTTCCTAAAAGAATTCAGCAAAATAGACCATATCCACATGGTAACCAAGCTAATTGAAGTTTGTAGGGAGTTCAAGATGCCACTCTGTCTCACGTTCATTGATTTAAAGAAAGCCTTTGATTCTGTGTAGACTGAAGGTGGTCATTGAAGCCCCTAGCCAAACAGGGTGTTCAAGCCCAATACATAAAGATCCTTCGTGAGCTGTATTACAGATTCACAACACAGGATCTCACCATTCTACAAGGAAGTGATCATTGATGTCAAAAGAGGGTGATACCATTTCACCAAAACTCTTCAGCACCACCCTCTAGAACATAATGCAACAATTAGAATGGGAAGGAATGGGAATGAAGATAGATGGTCGGCAACTGTACCACCTCCACTACGCTGATGACATAATTCTAATAATACCAAACATTAGCCAAATGGCACAAATGCTGGCTGGCTTGACCGAGAATGTGGAAAGATAGGTCTACAGCTGAATCTCAGCAAAACTATGTTCATGAAAAATGAACTAGTTCCAGAGGCCCCATTCACTCTCAATGGAACACACATTTCTGAATGCAGCAGTTATGTGTACCTAGGTTGAGAAGTTAACATGATGAATGACCTAAAACCTGAGCTGCACAGAAAGAAGAGAGCGTCATGGAATGCCTTCAAAAGCATAGAAAAAAATAGCTAAAAGGACAAAGAACCTCCTGCTCCAGGCACATCTCTTCAACTCCACCATTCTCCCTGCATTAACATATGTCTCAGAGTCCTGGGCCCTACGAAAGCAGGATGAGAATGCTATTCAGGTCTCCCAAAGAGGAATTGAAAGAGCTGTGCTTGGAATATCACGCCTCACTCAAGTGAAAGAAGGAATCCAGAGCTCCAACCTCCATTGCTATTCCAGAGTCAGGGACGCTGTCTCTTTTGTCAAGGCATTGAAAATCAGATGGACTGGACATGTAATGCGATTTGAAGAGACTCGCTGGACTAGAGCCATTACCGACTGGATCCCATGGAATGTCAAAAGATCACTTGGCCACCCACCTACAAGATGGTCAGACTTCTTTGTCAAGACCCTGAACAAACGGTTTGAGGCTCTTCGTATTCCTGAAGCAACCAGATGCCATTGGGCTATACTGGCACGTGATAGGGTCAAATGGAAATCTTACTGGCACCCACTCAAGCAAATAGATGAATAATGGGATTTCAAGTGATCAAGTGAACCTGTCCTCACTAACATCTATCTCCAGAGACCTGCCATCGTAAGTTTTATTAATTTTCTTTGCTATGTCTTTAGCTATAGCCATTAAGGTAACACCTAGAACTTGGAGCTAGAAAAGCTGAAATAACTGGAACTAGGAAAGCTGAAAATGGTAGCAAATCACAATCTTAGCTTTACAACTGAATTAGCCATAATCTTGGTTGCCGGTTTTATCAACAAAACACTGTCCTGACTCATGCTTCATGTAAAAAACAGACAGGGGATAGAGGCTGGTTCAGGCTGAAAAAATGCAAGACAAGGTCCCAATTGTCCTAGCAGGGCTTGCCCTGGGAGAGTGCCCTTCCTTTCTCAGTCTATCTGTTTCCTCCACCCTTCCCAAAGGGTCAGAGCAAAGCAATAGATTGATCGATCAACTGTATGTGTGTTTGTGCACATGTGTGGTGGCCACCCATTGTTTGCAGCTAATTTGTGTTGTCTGTGTGGAGTGTTAGATAGAACGAAGTTGGAATCAGAAACAAATTGTTAAGCCAGGGATAGGCAATGTGTTCAAAACTGAATGTTGAGCATAAGAAGAAATTGGCATGCTCAATATAAATCTTATGGTAAAAGGTTGGGGATTTAATTGTAAAGGTTAAAGGTTTCCTTATCCCTAAAATTCTCTCAGCTCCAAAACTTGTGCTGTTAAGAAGCGGTGAAAGCTAGAGGCAGAATCAGGGAAGATATAAGAACTTTCTAAGATCATGAAAAGCTTTACCTTATAAGCCTTAGTCAAATTCTAATGAGAAATTAGGGTGTTTCAAAATTAACTGAGATACAAGAACTTGCAATTAGTAAAAAGAAGATCTTGTGAATCATGACAAATTTATTTCTGAAATGCACTATTATCTCAGACCTCAACCCAATAGTCTGAAGCCACGGCATTGTGCCTTGGTAAAAGTTTTAAAGATATCAGGCTTTCCAAGTGGAATCCCAGAGCAGCCTCAGGGCTGGAGAAAAAAAAGTAAGCCACTGTAACATTCAAGCAGCTAGTAATGCTCCTTTAAATTTAGTGGCTTCTGAACATGGAGAATTGAAGAAATGTGGGAAGTAAATGACAGCAATCAGTTTTTCTTTTGCAAACTTTGTTTCTAATCTGCCCAGTATGTGCTATTATTGAGATAGCTTTAATATATGCAAGCTTTGTCACCAGGTATCAACCTAGTCTTAAATTTGAGAGCTTTATTCAAAAGTGTGAAGCCTTTACTGTTTCTTGGTAATATCTTTTAAGTATTTTAACTTTGCATTATTTATGTTCTCCTAAAATATGGAATTAATGCTTTTAAAGTAGTTTGTCATGCTAGATGAGAATCATTAGCAACGTGTTTCCAAACTTCTTGGGAGACCAGCCTGTATTGAGCTCTGTAAAATAAAGGAGTTAAAACCTTTAGGGTGTAACTATAAGGAGTCTAGATAATGTATTTTAAGTAACAGAAAGATAATGGTTGGAGATGTCTGTGGGAAAAAGGAAAGGAATACTGTTAAAGTGGAGCTGATTTTTTGAAAGTTACAGGACAGAATGAATATAAAGGAACATGTAGAAGGTCTGAGAATGATGAGTAAACAAACTATGAAACTCTTATCTGAAGAATTGTTCTAGTACCATTTTGGTGAAATCTATGGAAAAGATAATAGATAGTAGGGACTCCTGTTAATTTTCGAGGGACTCCTAGAAAATTGTTGATTAATTAAATGAGTTACACAGAATATTGTTAAACTGTCTGCTCTATTTCTACAGATCTTTATGCTTTTAAGTAGGTCTGACAGCAAATTGGCATATTGCACTTCATTGTGAGTAAAGTGTAATATATGCTTTTCTCTCTTTGTACCTTCAGTACATTTTTTATGTTTCATGGCACTGTGTTGGTTTGCATAAACTCAAACAAAATATTTCCTCTCTGTAATAGGGCCTAGCCTTCATGCATACAGGAAAGCCAGTATGGGACCCCAAGGTCCACTTCCAGGGAAAACAGGAAGTCATAGGGATTGGTCTAAATGGCAGGAGCAGGTGGTTATAACAGGTACAGTTACAAGTACCCTGCAAACCTCAGGGAGACCCTAGAGGCAGGCCAGCTCAAGGGAAGAACCAAAAAATTATTTCTGCTGTGAAGAATAAGGAATCTGCCAATCTGTGGTGACTGATAACTGCCTGGGCCATTCAACAAGGAAGGCTGCTGCAGTAGGGAATGGCTTCAGCCCCAAAGAGGGATGTGGTCACTTTCTGCTCAAAACAGTGAAAGAGGCCTGAGGTTACCTGTAGCTTGTTGCAGAACACCTAAGAGCCTCTGTATCTGCCCTGGATTGCCTCCTGCAGGTCACTTCATAGATAGAGGGGTAGTTTAAATGTGGCAGTTTATCTGACCATGTATTCTGTACTGGCTGGAATAAATATTCTCTCATGCTACCACAATCATTTTGGGACTAACTAGATCTTACCAGCATATTTGCCTGGCCACGTTGAATCTAAGTAATTAGATCAGAGAGAAATGCTGTTTGCCTCCAAGCAAGCAAGCATGGCTCCCTGATAACTCAAAGGCAACTAAAATACAAAACTACCATGAAGTAGAGGAGACTCTTGTGAAGGCTTAGAGAAATATTTAACTGGCATTAGTATAGTCTTTGGTACAGAGGCATGCCATCTCAGAAACCCCCTTCTCTACCCTATAAAGGCTTTTCCAGGCAGATCTTGGCTCAAGACATTAGCATATAAAAGGGCTTAGATGAGGTGCTGGGAGAAATTACCTGAGGGAATTTGACCCTGCTGGCTTCCCATAAAAGTGGGAGGTCTAAGTTCACTTGACCACTTGATAACTTAATAATCCCGTTATTCATCAGTTTGCTCGAGCGGCGCCCGAAAGGCATTTGGTTGATTCAGGAATATGAAGAGCCTCAAACCATTCCTTCAGCGTCTTGACAAAGAAGTCTGACCATCTTCTGGTGGGTGGCCACGTGATCTTTTGACATCCCGTGGGATCCAGTCGGTAATGGCTCTAGTCCAACCGGTCGTCTCCAAATCGCATTACATGTCCAGCCCATCTGATTTTCAATGTCTTGGCAAACAAGACAGCGTCCCTGATTCTGGAATAGTGACGGAGGTCGGAGCTCCGGATTCCTTCTCTCACTTGAGTGAGGTGTGATAATCTAAGCATCACGACCCAGACGCGGGGAGGGTTGTCCTGCGCTCAGCTCTTTTGATTCCTCTCTGGGAGACCTGAATAGCATTCTCATCCTGCTTTCATAGGGCCCAGGTCTCTGAGGCGTATGTCAATGCAGGGAGAATGGTGGAGTCGAAGAGATGTGCCCAGAGCTGGAGTTTCTTTGTCCTTTTAGCTATTTCTTCGATGCCTTTGAAGGCATTCCATGCTGCTCTCTTCCTCCTGCACAGCTCAGGTTTTAGGTCATTCATCATGTTGACTTCTCGTCCTAGGTACACGTAACTGCTGCATTCAGAGATGTCTGTTCCATTGAGAGTGAATGGGGCCTCTGGAACTAGTTCATTTTTCATGAACATTGTTTTGTTTAGATTCAGCTGTAGACCTATCTTTCCACATTCTCGGTCGAAGTCAGCCAGCATTTGTGCCACTGAAGCCTTTGATTCTGTGGAGACTGAAGCAGTCATCGAAGCCCTAGCCAAACCGGGCATTCAAACCCAATACATCAAGATCCTTCATGAGCTGTATTACAGATTCACCACCAGGATCTCACCATTCTACAAGGAAGTGATCATTGATGTCAAAAGAGGAGTTTGACAGGGTGATACCATTTCACTGAAACTCTTCAGTGCCATCCTCAAGAACATCATGCGACAATTAGAATGGGAAGGAATGGGAGTGAAGATAGATGGTCGGCAACTACACCGCCTCCGCTTTGCTGATGATATCGTTCTAATAACACTAAGCATTAGGTCTAAGTTGCTGGGGGAGAAAACTAGCCTGCTTCCTCTCTTGCACTCTCATTTTGGGCTCTCTCTTTGTGGCCTCAAACTCTTCTTCGGGAGTCTGGGGTTCTAGCTGGGAATCCTAAGCACAAGGTTTGTTCCTATTGCTGATTTGTATGCTGAACTTGTGATAAGTAAAGCATTTTAAAACCTGCACTGGTTTCTTGAGTTTTCATCCATTCCCCCTCCGGCTCGGAGGTAGAAGAGAACTCACTTCCCGGTACTGTTGGGGACCCCCGGCGTCGTCCCCAACAATAACTCATCATGGAACCTGATCTTCAAGTTATGGCCAAGCCTGGGGTAGCCTTGACACGACAGGTAAAAGATTGAAATGTCATCAATCTTTCGTGCTTTCCTGCTCTGTCTCAGCCAATCCCCAGGACTTCTTAGTAGTAACGAGGTACCCCTAAGTGGAGAGTTCTCCAGTCTTGCTGTGTTTATGCAAAAGAACAAGCCAGGTTTATTAAGTCATTTGGCAAATTTAAAGTGAAGGTGGAGAGAAAACCATGTTCCTATAACTTTTGTAAAAAATAGATTCTAGCTCTACAAAAGGTTGCTGGACCACTGGACAAATAATCCCTGACCCATAAGGGCTATTCTTTCTCAATCAGTCGATATTGAAAGACTTTATCCCACACCAGATGAAACCATAAGTAGGGAAGAAAAGGGAACTTGTTATGCTCATTGCTCTGGGAGTCACAGCTCTAGTTGCAGCCTTGGCCAGGATCACCTATGGAGTAGTACAGAATTATGTGCAGCTCACTAACCCTAACCTCTACCATGGCTGTGGTTGCTGAGGAGATGGGATTAAACTTTCAGGATACCCAACATTCCTTGACTTCCTTAGCTGAGATGGTGCTAGATCATTGCCTGGCTTTGGAATATATGCTTGCCAATCAAGGCGGAGTGTGCGCACTAGCAAACACCTCCTGCTGTATGTACAATATCACCTCAGAACAGGTGAATCTAAGAGCTCACATGATTCTTAAGAAAGCAAAATGGCTCCAAAATACCTTACAGAATGGGGAACTCTCAAATCAAATTTGGAAACTGGTCAAATCCTGGTTACTATCAATTACTTGGTTCTTGCCATTATTGGGACCTGCTGTTGTAATCTTATTGTTACTAATCTTTGGGCCTTGCTTATTTAATCTTTTGTCAGGTTTGGCTCTTCCAGATTGGAAGCCATAAAGGTACAGATGGTGGTCAACATGGAACCGCAGATGCAGGGGATGGAGGTGTGGTATCATGGTCCTCTGGATAGCCCCCAAGAGATACCTTGATTGCACTGGGCCCCTGTCTCTGCCAGCAGGAAGTAACCAGACTGACTTGTCATCCCATTTCCTGACTGCAGTCAGGGTTTCATCTCTGAGAGGGGGATGAAAGAGGAAGCCTCAGTCTCCCCTTGCCAACGTGAGAGAAGTCCACAGTTTCCCCTAGCCAGCAGTTCCAGTTCTCCCCATTGACCAACCCCACCTCATCCTAAGGCCCTATCTTTAACATTCCTGGTTTCCCCAGGATCATACAATTCTGTCTGGAACCAGGAGTCACAAGACTAAGATAACAAACAATACCTGAGGCAGATAGCCGGAAAGACCCAAACCAGCCAGACCACCCTGAAGATTTCTGGCATTCTCTGTAATACTTGGTTGATAACAATGCAGAAGGCCTTTAAAAGAGCCTACACAAAATCCCTTACTTTAACTTAGTCCTCCCGCAAAGGGGAGTTCCTTTCCTTTCTCCTCTACTTTCCAATAAACTTTTCTACTTTCTAATTCTGAGTCTGAGCATCTTTATTATTCAAGATTTTCATTCTTAAAAATATTGAAGAACCTGGGAATCAAGATCAAACAGAGACCAGCCGCTGCTGCTTCTGCCTCACCTGCACCACTTCTGCCCCAAGGGATCGGCGGCAGATGGAGAAAGACTAGAGAATCCAGCAGTTTCAAAAGGCTTTTCTCTCACAGGTTGATATACAATCCAGTAACAAGAAAACCTCAGTGTTTAGGTTCCTGGCTGGGCCCCGACCACATGTAGGTTTTGAATTCTAGGCCAAGATGACCATTAACATGTGCTAAGGCCCAACAAGGAAGAGAACTGAGAGAAGGAGAGAGAAGGCAGAGGGCAAAGAAGAACCAAAATGGCCACAAGCCCTTTCTCCTTTCTCCTAGCTTATTTTACGGACAGAAACCTGCCAAATATCTGGATTCTGGGTTATCTAAAGAGAGGAAGCCAGATAAATGATCGAATTGAAATGCAGATCTTCAGGTGGACCCTTCTCTTCACAATGCCAGAGCTGATTCCCTGAGATAAGATGTCCCTAGCAGAGTGGGAAGGGGCTGCATCTCTGAACCAGAAAGCAGTTCAGAATGTAATTTGTAGAGAATGGCATTAATTCTTCTTACCATGAATATATAACTAGCTGATTCCAGACTCTAGATCCCACTAAGATTCAAACTTCATCAGACTAACTCACGTTGGCATTACCTTTAGAATCAGAGACATGTCAGTTTGCCCCTGAGATGCACTGGCAAGTCTCTTTGAACTAGGAGAACTGATTACATTATGGTTAATCCAATATGGCAAGCTACTCTTGGAATATCTACATGTAAGTCCCTCACAGGGACCCATGAGAGTAAAAAAGAGTATTGAAGTGTGGCAAGTAAAATTTATAATATTCATAATAATATTTATGCCATATAAAATTATGAAATCAATCCAATTCTTCCCAAGCTCCCATTGTGTCTGCTCTGGAGAATCCCTAAAAGCAGCGAACAGCTCTTCACATAATCTAAGTGTAGCAGGAGCCTAAGGCTCAATAGGGTGTATCACCTAACAGATTATCTGCTCTATTACATGCTATTTTTTTTAAATTTTTATTATATGGTGAGATATACAAAGATGCTCAAGATTGGGTTTCTGTCATACAGTGTTCCACTACCCGTCCCTCCACCACTGCATCCTTTTTAAAAATTGTCTTGGGAGGACAAAATAGCCTGCCTTAGAAGCAAATTGGGGTGGGAGATGAAAGGGGATCTGGGGACATTGGAAGAATGCTCACTGGTGAATATTGAAACATTATATGACTGAAATTCTATCATGAACAGCTTTGTAACTGTGTATCTCAAGGTGATTTAATAACTAAGTAAATTAATTCGTTTAAAAATAGTTACAGTGAAATTAAAATGAATAAAAATTATTTTAGATGTTGTTGCAGGACTCCTCTAAGAGCCCCCTTTCTCTACTCTATGGAGGTTTTTCCAGGTGGATCTTGGCTCAAGACATTAGCATATAAAAAGACATTGGGTGAGGTGCTGGGAGAAATTACCTGAGGGCATTTGACCCTTCCTGCCAGGGGAAGTTACTTTTGGCTTGCAGCTCCTCCCAGCTCTTCTGGGAGGATTTGAATTAGCTCTGGGTCCTTGTACATTTCTAAAGAGCTATTTTACTATTTTCATCTCTAGATAGCCCAGCCCAAAATGGGCTGGGCTGGGAGTTTGGGAGGATTTCTGGCTATAAGATAAACTGCAAGAAGAAAGAAGCTCTCTTTTTTTTCATCTTTTGCCTTCCATTTCAGCTTCCCTTGGCGTTTTGCTTCTCTGTCCTCTCCATTTTCTGTTGGGCCTCAACACGTGGTGGCAGCCATCTTGGCCTGCACCTGGCTGGGGCCTAGCTGGGAACCCAGAGTCCGGAGGTTTTCCCTGCTCTTGGTATATTGGAACCTGTGATAGTAAAGCCCTTTTTAAAACTGCATCGGATTCCTGAGTTTTCATCCATTCGGAGGTAGAAAGAAACTTCGCTTCCCGGCACTGTTGGGGACTCCGGCGGCGCTCCCGACAAGATGTTATAGTTCTGTATTGAAAAATCAGTTTAACTTCCCCCCAACCTTTAATATTCACTTAAGTGAACAAATTAGCATTGGGTGCTTTGATATTTTTTCTATTTTTTGAAAATTTCGATGACTTGTTTCTCTCTAAAATATAAACATCTTACTAGCGCGCTCAGTGATTTGTCTCTTTGACTTCCCAAGTTACACTTTCCTTATCCCCACTTCTACTTTACAACCACAGAGGCATTCTTTGTCAAGACACCCATAGGTCACCTAGTTAATCTTCCACATAAGGTATTGGTAGGGCAAGCCACAATGTATAAGGAGAGAGAGAGAGAGAGAGAGAGAGAGAGAGAGAGAGAGAGAGAGAGAGAGAAAGGAAAAGTGCCTGTTATAGAGGCAGGCTGGGGAAGGGGATGGGGGAGGGAGGGAATTTGGGGCTATTGGTGGTGGGAATAGGGGACCAGTGGAGGGCCAGGTGCTGGAATAATGTATGACTGAAACCTAATCATGAACATGTTTGTAATTGTGTATCACACGGTGGTATAATAAAAAAAAAATTTTAATAAAAAAATTAAAAGACAGTATTCAGTTGAATTTCTTGAAATATGAGTCTACTTAGGTCAGACCCCTTATTAGAGACTTGCCTATGTCTAGATCATATTCCCTAATATTTATTACATCTAATAGTAAGTCAACTTTCTAAAGTAAGTACTATACTAGGAAACATTTCTTAGTTCACAGGTAAACATTAGATAGAGTGTAAAAAATACAAATTTGGCAAACTAATTTTGACACAGAGTTCATCTACTTTGAGTTTAAATCATGCTTGGTTATGTAGTACCCTGATTCAGAATTCTTACACACACACACACACACACACACACACACACACACACACACACACACACACATACACTGTTAGTGAAGGGAACAATAATCATACATTGTTTCCTCCTCCATTTATTAGATGTGGAAGACAGTCATTCTCTCCAAACCAGGTAGATGTGTTAAAGAGGTATGATAATACCTAAAATAAACTTTTAGTTGCAGCCTCCTCACTCTGTGCCCTAGCCCTCAGGATTTGAGAAAGATTTGAGGAGCCTACAGAAAGTCTGTCTCTTTAAAGCTGTTTAGTTTCTGCTCATAGATTAGAATTTCATGTTAAATGATGAGAACTCTGGAAACAGAAGTAGAACAGAAAATAAAATGAGGAGTAAAGTGCTCCATCCACCTGTAGTCAAATTCCTCTAATCTACTTCATTCCATTGCCACTAAAATTGACACTTAGACTTTATAAAAGGTCCTTAATGCTGTTCTCCCATGTTCTTCCTAATTTTTTTTTACCTTTTCTCTTTGTTTATGCAGAACTTTTCTTCTAGACTTAGAACTCTTTCACATCACTTCCTGAGAATTGCACTAAAAAGGAAACTAAAAGTAAAAAGCAAAAAATGCTCAAAAATGTAGGCAGGATCTTGTTGCTAAGCAACCATTTCCTTTGTTTCTAAGTACACAGAATTTGATATTGTTTGGAAGGTACTTTTAGGTAACAATTTAGTACAAAGAATTAAGCTGGGGTTGGTGGAGCCTGGGAGGGATGAGGAAGGAAGTGGTACTACAGAAAGCTTTAGATCAAACTATGCAAAGATATAATGTGAGGAGAATAATAACTAAAAGAAATGCCCCATGGAAGTCAACCCACCACCACCACATGCTGCCAGAAACTTTAGAATAGAACATTTCTTATATTGGCACCTTTATTGGTATTTGAAAACAAACACATGGTTACATGCATTTTCATCCCTTTATTATGATCTGCATACCGCTCTCTATGGAGAAATTCAATGGCACTGCTTGATATCTTTTATAGCCACATAATAACAAAGCAGGCAAAGAATATGACTGAATATATTCAAAAGAATCTACAGGTATCAATTTCTCGAGTTGTCTGTATTCACAAGACTGATGGGTCTCAGGTTGGCCACCTACCTTAGTAGACTCACTGTTTAACCCTAAATGGTACATAGATGAGAAAAGAGATGGTAATTTACAGAAGCTGAAAATTCATTTTCCATTCTTTTTTGTTGTTGTTGAATCATCATTGTATTGTCATTGATATATATCTCCCTAGGTCTGTTAGCAATGGATTTATAAAATATAATGACCCTTCCATTGCTGAATATATAATGATAACAACTATATTCTCTTGATTTATTAGTTCCGTGACTAGAATATAAAGGCCATTCCTCTTTCTTTTTGTTTACAGTTTTGGTTTTTAGGGAACCAAACATTTTAGCCCTGAGTCTTACATGTCTCTATCTTTTGATAAGTACTTCAGTCATTGACATTCAGAAAAATTATTGGTAAGAAAGAATTTGTTTTCATTTATTACAAATATTTATTGTTACTGTTGCTTTTGACATTTTACATCTGTTTTTCTATATAGGCATCAGTTCTTTGTGAACTTAGTTTAAATGTTACAGATGCCTTCAAGTCTTGTTTGATAATTTTTGGTCACTATTTTTATTCATTTTATTTGATTGATTAATTAATTAATTAATTAATTTTATTATACCACCATGTGATATACAATTACAAAGAAGTTCATGCTTGGGTTTCGGTCTTACAGTGTTCAAGCACACATTCCTCCACCAGTGCCCATTTCCCAACACCATGTCCCCAATTCTCTCCCCTCTCCCTAGCCTGCCCTATGGCAGGTTATCTCTTTCTCTTTCTCTTTCTCTTCTCTTCCTCTTTCTCTTTCTCTTTCTTCTCTTTCTCTCTTTCTCTTTCTCTCTGTGGATTACAATACATACATTTAGAGGTTATCATGTGCATCTCTTTGCCTGTATTCAATGCTCAGTTCCCTGGCTGGATTATCACTTTCGACAATCATTAGCACACAGTTCCCTTCTCTGTCTTACCTAACCTCTGACTCCCACACGTTTGTGGTAGATTCCACCTTTGACAAGTTTGGTCACTACCTTAAAGTTGAATATTAACTTTCCAGGATAGAGGTTTCTTGCTTAGAGATTATTTCTATTCAATACTTTAAATAATCATTCATTGATTATATTCTTATCTGTAAGTTTTATTTAAGAAAGCTTACATGAATCTTGCTGTTTCCCTTATATGTGAATGAGTTTCTCTCTTGCCACTTCAAGGAGCCCATCTTTTCTGGGGTCAAGTAAAAGTACAGTAGGTAAGGCACTGAACTTGCAGGTGACCAACCTAGGTTGGATCCTCCATACCCTACGTGGTCTCCTGAGCCCACCAATGTTATTTCAAAGTGTAGAAGTAGGAATAACCCCTGAGCATCACCTGGCATGACCGAAAACAACAACAAAAAATCCATCTTTCTCTTTTTTTACCTTACCATTTTGGTAATAATGTGGTTCAGGGAGGGCATTTTGCAGGAAGGAAACTCTTTGAGTTTTCTGGATCTTTCCTTCTCAGTGGAGAAATTCTCAGCTATTATCCCTTCCACTTTCTCTCCTTACTTCTGGAAATTCCTTGACACAATAATTGTTTTCCTTGATATTTAAAAAAAATGTGAAAGAAAACTGAGTAGAATTTTCCTCAAAGGAGACAGACATGCAGCAAACAGGGATATTTAGAGCTCGTCATCACTCATTGTCAGAGAAACAGAAATCAAAGTAGCAATATTTCATCTCCATGAGTTTGGTATCATAGTAGAAATGATGAGTTCTGAAGAGGATGTGGAGGAATAGAAGAGCCCATGCACTGTTGGAGAGAACATCGCCCTTCCATTTGCCATGACTTCTTCATGGTGATACCACAGGTGCTCACTGTTCTTTTTCGCCTATCCTGGACCCCTAACTTATTCCACAGCATGTTGTGTTCCTCTTTTGAAGCTTCTCTTAATATTTTACTACATTTCTGGAAGTTCTATCTTATTTTAAAATTATATTTAATTGTAAATTATAATCTTGATAAATTAAGGCATTCACCCTGATAGTTACTTTATAGTTTCCTTAACATTTTCAAAAGAACAGTTTCCTGAAATTCAAAAAGAAATGTGCTTATCTTTTCCAACTTTGTAACTTTTATTAGTTCTTCATTCTTTGATTTATTGTTAGATTATCTGATAGAGGGTTGAATCTAAACATGAATATATAACATGAATTTTAACATGAATATATAACATGAATTTTCAAGTAAATATAATATTGACTGTATCCACCTTCAGTTTTATATATAATTAATATTAAAGTTGTTCATTTACCTTCTTAGTTTGCTGGCGTTTTTTTTGTGATGACTATGCAGAGAATTTTTTTTTAGGTAGGAATGTGAAAGAATAAAAAATAACAAAGACAATTTATGACATTTAGTTTGCTGCAGTTCTCAAAAATCCTATGCTTTAATAGTTCTCTCTCTCAGGGCCAGAGCAATAAGCACAGCTGGTAGGGCATTTGCCTTACATGCGGCCAACCTGGGTTGATCCATGGCATCCCATATGGCCCGCTGAGCAGCGCCAGGAGTGTTTCCTGAGTTCAGAACCAGGAGTAACCCCTGAGCATCGCTGGATGTGTCTCAAAAAAGCAAAATAATAATAATAATAATAATAACAATAATAATAATTCTTTCTATTTTTAACCCATAGTTTGTAGAGTTGGGGAGACTACTCCCAGTTCTGTGCTCAGGAGTCACTCCTGGAAGTGCTTTGGGGGACCATGTGATGCCACAGATCAAACCTGGGCCTTCCACACACAAAACATGTACTTCAGTCAATTGAGCTGTCTCTCTGGTGCAATGATACTTCTATGGTCTGAATTAATATTACGAAAAAGGCAATGCATAATTATACTGTCTTTATGTTGTTTGATTTTTGTCAAAATGAAAATAACTATGAAGGAAATGCAAAGTGTTATAATTCTTTATTATCATTTTTAATGACAGAGATTAAACCCAGGTCGTCTATATGCATGCCATAAACTCTGCCACTGAACCATATTTCTCCTTTCTTTACTATTTTGGAGTTTTGTAGCCACATTCTCCTTGTAATCCAAAAAGTAGACTTGCAGAACATGCTAGAGGAGACAATATTCATCTAAAAGAAAAAAGAAAATTAATTTTAGGTCCATTTCCTCATCATTTAGATGAATTTTCCCCACATAAAGCTGCCTGATTTCCATGTTTCTCCCAAACTACCTTGGAGTCATACTGAACAAATCTTCAAAACTGAATCAGATTGTATACAGTGATAATAAAGCTACATTTGACCTCTTTTTCTCCACCATCATGGACTTAGCCTATCAACAAGCTTGTGATATAAACTCCCAGTGATCAAGAAGTATCTTATTAGATAATCTGAAAACTGACAAATATTAGATGCAGATTAAATGTTTATAAATTCATCATTCTGGGCATAGTTTCATGAGTATTCATCTGAAATAGGAAATCATCTTATGGAGTGGAGCATAGTACATAGATAAAGGTGCTTGTCTTGCACAAAGCTGACCCCACATCAAGTATCAACACCACATACAGTCCCAAGAGTCAGGAGTTATGCTCTAAGATTACCAATTGTGAACCAATACCACCAGCCCCAACTGCTCAAGAAATTATCCGAGGAAGAGTATTTCAGAAGCTCAACATACTTGTTTTTAGAATTACACTACAATAAAGTTTGCATCTCTTGGGTGACAAGATATTATGAATGTCTATACCATGTCACATTAGACAACTGTTGACTTAAATAAGAAAGCCAAACTCCTTGCAAAAGAATTTAGAGAAGGAGGACATTTGATTCTATGTACCAAGCAATTAAAATGAGTTCTCTGCTTTCATCTAGTTCCCAATTCTATCTCCTGCCACAATTTACACTGCATTTGTATTGAAGGATAATCTACAACCTATTTAATTTTAGACTCTGTTGTTTGTTCTTATTCAATCATTTATTAATGTATTCAGGGACATTTATTGAAGCATACTCTAAAATAGATATTATAGAGTATACTTTGAGTAATGTTCTTTGAGTAATATCATTATTCTTTGAGTAATGTCATTACTCAAAGAATAGATATTCTTTGAGTAATGTCATTCTCTTTTTGTCCTACTGACATTGGCCTCCTCATCCCTCATAGAACTATAACTTGGAACAATTCCCTTTCCTCAACAGCTGTATCAAATCCCCCAATCTCGTTCAGCCTATCCTTAAATCTATGTATTACTTTTCAACAGGGATTTTTCAAGCTAGTTTACGTTCCAAATTTTTTCTCTTTGTCTTTCCCTGACAATTATTCACAAATTGAAATAAATCATTTGTCAAAGTACATGTTCGGCATTTTCTTATTTAGAAAATATGATGAAAGATCATAGAGTCTTTGGCATGGAGGCTCTGTCCTTTATAGCCTGCAGCTGTCATCCTTGGCTCCAGAGCAGCATGAGTAAGGCTTCCCAGCTCTGCAGCCTGAGGCTGCATTCCTCTATTTATTAGGAATAGAGCAGAATTTCTGAGCATTTCTCAAAGTGCTAAACTGGGATTCTCTGTCTCCCTGTGACATGTTTTAGACACTGGGTTTCGCTAGACCTTTGATAACTATTGAACTATATTGCTCAATTTATTGTCTTTAAGAATATTACAGTGACCCAAAGACCCTGTAGCAAAGACAGAATAATTTTGTACTTACTCCAAAGGCATTCAGTTCTTCCCTCCTTATATCAGTCTGATCTCAAAATTTTCTTCTTAAAGTGTTTTCTTTTTTTTTATTTTTTTTTATTATACCACCAGAGATACACAATTACAAAGATGCTCATGTTTGAGTTTCAGTCATGCAGTGTTCCAGCTCCTAATCCTCCACCAGTGCCCATTTCCCACCACCAATGTCCCCTGATTCCCCCTCCCCAGCCTGCATCTATGGGGAAGCACTTTTCCTCTTCTCTCTCTCCCTCTCTCTCTCTCTCTCTCTCTCTCTAGCTCTCTTTCTCCCTTTTCTTACATTGTGACTTGCAATACATACATTTAGAGGTTATCATGTATATCCTTTTGCCTACTTTTATGCTCAGTTCTAGGCTGGTATTATCATTTACAATAATTATTAGTACAATGTTCCTTTCTCTGTCTTACCTAACCTCTGATTCCCACACATTTGCAGTAGGTTCCACCTGCTAACAAGACCTCCTGATCTGTATTTTGTCTGGCCTTGGATATTAGTATCATGCTATTTTTTATCCCACAAATAAATGCAGTCACGCTATATCTGTCCTTTTCCCTCTGGCTAATTTCACTCAGCATAATCCTCTCCATGTCCATCAATTTATAGGCAAATTTCATAACTTCATTTTTTCCTAGCAGTGGCATAGTATTCCATTGTGTAGATGTAACACAGTTTCTTTAGCCGGTCATCTATTCTCAGGCACTCTAGTTGTTTCCAGATTCTGGCTTTTGTGAATAGTGCTGCTATGAACATAGAAGTGTAGATGGTGCTTCCACTGTGTGATTTTGGTCTCCCAGGGTATATCCCCAGAAGTGGTATTGCTGGGTCAAATGGGAGCTCAATTTCTAGTTTTTGGATGAATGTTCATATTGTTTTCCAAAAGGGCTGTACCAGTCGACATTCCCATGAACAATGTATGAGAGTCCCTTTCTCCTGCATACACACAAGCAGTTGTTGTTCTTGCTCTTTTGGATGTATGCCAGTCTCTGTGGTGTGAGATGATATCTCATTGTTGTTTTGATTTGCATCTCCCTGATGATTAGTGATGATGAGTATTTTTTCATATGCTTTTTGGCCATTCAAATTTCTTCCTTGTTGAAGTTTCTGTTCATTTCTTCTCCCCATTTTTTTATGGGATTGGCTGTTTCTTATTGTAAAGTTCTACCAGTGCCTAGTATATCCTGGATATTAAGCCCTTATCAGGTGGGTACTGGGTTAATATGCTTTCCCACTCTGTGGACTGTCTTCATATCTTGGTCACCATTTCTTTTGAGGTGCATAAGCTTTATAGTTTCATGTAGTCCCATATGTTTATCTTTGCTTCCAGTTGATTTGTTAGTGGTGTTTCATCTTTGAAGATGTCTTAGCATCAATGTTGTGGAGGGTTTTTCCTTTGTTTTCTTCAACATACTTTATGGATTCAGATCTGATATTGAGATCTTTAATTCATTTTGATCTGACTTCTGTGCATGGTGTTAGACAAAGGTCTAAATTTATTTTTTACTTGTAGCTGCCCAGTTTTCCCAGCACCACTTGTTGAAGAGGCTTCCCCTTGCTCCATTTGCACTTTTTGCTCCTTAAAGTGTTTTTCTTTGATCTTTAAAATCACTATAAGTGCTCTCCAATTAACATCAATTAACATCAAAGTGATTACCTTCCAAATTTCCAGAAGAGTTTAAATCTCTGTAGAAGATTTAGGAATATCAGCAGCCACTTTCTATAGCTTAATTTATTGGAACTACAGATCCAAATAGTACAGTTGTGAGGTCCTTCTTGGTATTAGTTAATTTCAGATGAGTTCAGTCAACTCCAAAATTGAAATATACTAGGGAATCTGGAGTTCAACTTTTCCTACCTTTCCTTCCTCTCTCCCTCCTTGCTGTCTATCCTCTCTCTCTTTCACTCTATCTCTCTCTCTTTCTTTCACACACACACACACCTCACTCGTGATCACGAGTCATCTACACTTCTCACAGTTGGAAAGAAAGTTTCTCCCCAATAACTTTGAGCTCCTCTGTGATAGTCAAATAATCAACTTAGTATTAATTATGTATGGAGAATAATATCAGTACATGTGTACATTGCATATGTATTGGAAATATATATACATAGATTTTTTAAGACAGTGAAGTAAATAAAGTTACATATTGTTGGATGACAGGTTTAGCTAGTTTGGGAACTTTGCTGTTTTGCCCACTCACAGCTTAATCTACTTAAGCCAAGGTTCATTCTAATGAGATCTCTCTTCCATGTAAACACTGCTAGAGGGTGTGGTAGTTACAGAAGTCACCTTGACTCTGAGTAACTTCTGATTTATACATCAACGAAGACGTCTATGTTTTCTAGATAGGGCACAGCTCCTCTTTAGACCCACTGCACCCAGCTTGGGACAGTTAGAATTTACCAGGGAGACTACCACCCTGGCTACATTGAGACTATAGGAAGATTATAGGAAGGATCATACTAGTTTGCTCTCAGGCAGGCGAGTGTGACCCTTTCAGTATACGGAGAACAAGATACTCAGAATCACCCTGGTGCAGAAAATAAATAAGAAGGACCTTGTGGGTACCATCTAGATTACATGAAGCTCATGAAATGAGATGTATTACTTTTATACCAGCTCTCTCTCTCCCCAGTGTTTAAGATAAGAGATAATCTTGGGATTAGTCCTTGGCATAATCTTTGTTTATACCTGCAATAGGGTGTGGCACCTTCTTACACTCTGTTTAGGGTTCTTTGTTGACACGACCCTCCCTGGATTAGTTTGGTGTATATAAGGGGACTGACTTGAGGCCCCTTCACCTTTGCTCCTTCTTTTGAGTAGGACTCTTCTCAGGTGAGATCCTCTGTCTTTGGTGGGAGACCTAGGCTCTTTTGTATGGTCTAAGTTCGAACCAGAACTAGAGTTCTTTCATTATATTGGATTGCTGTGGAAGAGCTTTTGTACTATTAAAGGACTTTAATAACATACGCCTCAGAGACCTGGGCCCTACAAAAGCAGGATGAGAATGCTATTCGGGGTCTCCCAGAGAGGGAATCGAAAGAGCTATGCTTGGAATATCACGCCTCACTCAAGTGAGAGAAGGAATCTGGAGTTCTGACCTCCGTCGCTATTCCAGAATCAGGGACTCTGTCTCATTTGCCAAGGCATCGAAAATCAGATGGGCTGGACATGTAATGCGATTTGGAGACAACTGCTGGACTAGAGCCATTACCGACTGGATCCCACGGGATGTCAAAAGATCACGTGGCCACCCACCTACAAGATGGTCAGACTTCCTTGTCAAGACCCTGAAGGAGCGGTTTGAGGCTCTTCATATTCCTGAATCAACCAGATGCCATTGGGTTACATTGGCGCGTGATAGGGTCCAATGGAAATGTTACTGGCGCCTGCTCGAGCAAATCGATGAATAACGGGATTCAAGTGATCAAGTGAAAAGACTTTTTTGGAACTGTGCCAGATTCGTGAATTTTCATCCTTTCCCTCGGCATCCTCGGAGGTAGAAGAGAACTTCTGTCCTGACACTGTTGGGGACCCCAGTGGCACCCCCAACAACATATCCTGAGCAAAGAAGTAAATTTAGATAAAACAGTAAAGAAGCAAAGAAGTAAATTGAGATAAATTGAGAAGTAAATTGAGATAAAACAGGACTCATATAAGAGCGTGATTCACAGAAAAAGAATATATGCTGTGATATTAGGCATTGACTCTGCGAAGGATAGCTTTCTTCAACATAAATGTTATTTCTGGTTTTCACTTAAACTGTGAGGCAAACTCTTCAATTTTGTTCTTCAAAGTAATTACTGCCACTGTCACTGTCTTCCCATTCATCATCGATTTGCTCGAGCAGGCACCAGTAACATCTCTATATGTCCTGTCTCATGCAAGTAAAGCCCAACGGCACCTGCTTGCTCCAGGAACATAAAGAGCCTCAAACCATTCCATCAGGTCATGGGAATGAGGTCTATAATTGTTACTGGTATTTGGCATATCAAATACGACACAGGTAGCTTGCCAGGCTCTGCCATGCGGGTAGCATACTATTGTAGTCATCTCTAAATCCAGGCCGCTGCAGGGTGGATCTCGATGAGCCGGGCTGTGATAGGCTGGTCTGCTGGGTGGAGTTCTGACAAGGGAAAGTCCAGATGTGGAAAATGGAGGCCCTCCTTGAGTGGGGGGTCGTCTGGCTTGTTGCGAGGCTCTGCTGGGGTGGCAGGCCAGGGCTAGAACTCTCCATCCCTCCCGGGCGCCTCGTGAGTAAGTAATTAAGGAAATAGTAATAGTAAAAGTTTCTTAAGACTTTCAGGACCTTCAGGATCTTCTGGATTGACTTCACCTTCAAATAAATTGCATGCCACAATGACAGAGCTTGAGGAATTTGCTTTGAAGATCATAGAGAAGTCTACCCTGAAAAAATTTACCCTGACCTCTACCTTGCATTGTGCTGGTCATCTTCTGCCATTGATGTCTGCATACTGCTGACCAGCGCTCTCAGTATCTTTACTCAGTTTACCATGAATAATTTATTCCTATTTCACTTATCAAGATTCTGCCATTGAGGTGGCCCAGATCAACATATTTTATGCCTGTAATACATCTATTGTGTTTACTTAATTAATTAGTATTATATATGACACATTTCTATTAGCTTGAAATCAACTTCCTTTCTTTATCTACATCATACTGTTTTTATATATGGCTGAGATCCAGGAGTGAAGAAATACCCAGCAGCCAGCAATTTTTTTTTATGACAATGAATGGCCTGACTTGTGTGTTAGCATGGTAATGCGATTCCACTCAGACCTGGAAATACTCCATTGATACCAGAGCCACTTCTGACAGGGTTCTGGGAGCCAAACAATCACAGGGGTGAAGCGCAGATGACTTGCTCACGGCATACGCTATCATTTGAAAAAAAAATTTCTATTCCCTAAAGTTATTTTTAAGATAATCTTTATATAGTTGAAGTCTCTGTGTTCCACATGTGTGTACATAAAACAACACTATTTATGTATTTGACAGATAGACCAGCACTTATCTGTCAAATACAAAAACTCTATCTTGTTCACATATTGACTGAATATATTTAGACAGGTCATCAAAGGAGAATTAAAAAGCTGAAACTAATAATGTTGACATTGTTATATTCAGATAATTAGTATAAGTAAAGTGAGTGTGGCTACTATAACATAAAAATCTACTAGCTCATAAAAATTAATATTGTTTTATTTTCCATGATAAATCAAGGTTTTGAAAAGAAACTGGCATTCAGCTCAATTGTGTGCCACCATACTGTGTGTCTTCGAGATCTCAGACAGGAATATCCAGGATTTCCAGAGCCAAATGGGTTGCCTGAACTTCCATCCATAAAACAAAATGCCCCATCTACAATGGGACAAAAGTCTCCGAACACCAAAATTGTACAGTGCAATCAACTCTTGACCTATTGCAAAACCAGGCACTGTGCTCACTGTGTAACAGAGCCCACACAGCATATGTGAAGATGAAATTAAGCCACCTACCAGCAGCTTTGGCACATACGATTTTTCATGACTACCCAGGCATATTTACAACATGCTCTGACTCAGGCATCTTGACAATCTAAAAGGGATGATTTTATTATCTACTTTAGAAAATATTAAGGTTTGTTTAACTATGAACTGGTTCCAATTTTAAAAATTATTTTTCATGGTCAGAATACTTCCTATGGGGATCACTGGTAATGTTAAAACTAATTTATGAAAAGAAGGAAAAGAAGAGCAGATCATAACTTTATAAAATAAATGTAATAATTATAATTATATTTTTTCAACTTTTATATGTGTGGTATATGTGAATATAGTTCACATAATAAGATTATGTAATGTCTTAAAGTATGTAAATGCTCTTTTATATGCTTTCTCTGTGGTTTTTATGACCACGGTAGACTTTCTATGTATATACAGCTTACATAGATATATAATATCAATACAGTTCCTGTATTGATATGTAAGCTGCACAGATAAATAAGCATACTTATGTAGCATATGCAAGACATATGTATAGAAATGAGATGAATTTTTCACTTTAGCATATATTTATTTCTATTTCCCATAGTATTTAACAAAAATTACTTATTTTTGTTATCTTTTCTAATATTTTTTCTAATCAATGTTTTCTAATTTCTAATCTGGAAAGATATGTCTACAGCGGAATTGCAACAAAACTATGTTCATGAAAATGAGGCTAGTTCCAGAGGTCCCATTCACTCTCAATGGAACAAACATCTCTGAATGCAGTAGTTATGTGTACCTAGGTCGAGAAGTCAACATGATGAACTACCTAAAACCTTAGCTGCACAGGAGGAAGAGAGCAGCATGGAATGCCTTCAAAAGCATCGAAGAAATAGCTAAAAAGACAACCTCCAGCTCCTGGTACATCTCTTCGACTCCACCATTCTCCCTGCATTAACATATGCCTCAGAGACCTGGGCCCTACGAAGCAGGAGGAGAATGCAATGCTATTTGGGTCTCCCAAAGAAGAATTGAAGGAGCTATGCTTGAAATATCTCGCCTCACTCAAGTGAGAGAAGGAATCTGGAGTTCTGACCTCCATCGCTGTTCCAGAGTCAGGGACGCTGTCTTGTTTGCCAGGGCATCGAAAATCAGATGGGGACCGGAGCAATACCCCAGCTGGTAGGGCATTTGCCTTGCATGCGGCCAGCCTATGCCGGCCCGGGTTCGATCCCCAGCTTCCCATATGGTCCCCTGAGGCACCACCAGGAGGTAATTCCTGAGTGCAGAGCCAGGAGTAACTCCCAAGTGTCGCTGGGTGTGACCCAAAAAAAAAAAAAAAAAAAAAAGAAAAGAAAGAAAAAAGAAAAGCAAAGCAAAGCAAAGCAAAGCAAAGCAAAGAAAGAAAAGAAAAGAAAAGAAAAGAAAAGAAAAAGAAAAGAAAAGAAAAGAAAAGAGAAGAAAAGAAAAGAAAAGAAAAAGAAAAGAAAAGAAAAGAAAAGAAAAGAAAAGAAAGAATGGACTGGACATGTAATGCGCTTTGGAGATGACCGCTGGACTAGAGCCGTTACCGACTGGATCCCATGGGATGTCAAAGATCACATGGCCGCCCACCTACAAGATGATCAGACTTCTTCAAGTCCCTGAACGAACAGTTTGTGGCTCTTCATATTCCTGAAACAACCAGATGCCATTGGGCTACACTGGCACGTGTGTACAATGGAAATGTTACTGGCGCCAGCTGGAGCAAATCGATGAATAAGGGGATGTCAAGTGATCAAGTGATCAAGTAAATATTTTCTAATCAATGTTATCTTTTCTAATATTTTTGACACTGTTCCTATGCTAACAGCGTTTGATTATATAGAACACTTTTTTATATGTGCACAAAAGTATTTCTCCTACAATAAACAATTTCCTTGGCGCTACTTATGGATTTTTTGTTTGTTTTATGGGGCTTCTCTAGTAGTGAATATGTCTCACTCCTGGTTCTGTTTCCAGAGATCACTCCTGGCAGGGTTTGGGGTACTTAAGGAGTGTTCAGGATGAGACCTGGGTTTGGCCATGTGCAAGGCAAGCACCTTACCCACTGTACTATGACTGACTCCAGAATAAACTGCTGTGTTTGGGTTTTTTTATTTCTTTTTTTGGGTCACATCTTGCAATGCTCAGGGGTTATTCTTGGCTCTGCACTCAAAAATTACTCCTTGCCATGCTCAGAGGACCATATGGGATGCCAGGGTTCGAACCCAGGTCAGTTGTGTGCAAGGCTGTACTATTGCTCAGCCCCCAAACTGCTGTGTTTTAAACAAGAAATAGTCTAGACAGAAACACCATGCCTACAGACTTCTTTTAAAGTTCACTTTTTATGAGTTTTTATTTTCTAAATTATGCACATCATAACAGATACTTTGTAATCAATTATTCACTAGGGTTTTCACTTAGTCAAGGTAAATTCGTATTCCGTGTGAAAAAAACTGCTGTTTTGGACCTCTTCATTACTGTATAAGCCAGAAATTTTCATCATTTTTCTGTAAACCTGCAATCAACCGGGAGCCCATTCACTTGAGAGTTCTTTGCAACAATTTATCCTCCTCTCTAATTAAAGAGTTGTGCATATTGCTCTGCAGCATCATGGACCTGGAATAAAAAAATCACTTCTCCTTAACAAGAACCATAGGCTGTAGGTAGCAGCATCCCCACTCAACAGATGAGAAGACTACAGTGGAAATGCATTCACAGAACAGAATTTCAACTCAGAGTTTGAACTTTTTTAAAATAATTTTTTATTATACTACCGTAGACATGCAATTACAAAAGTGTTCATTATTGGTTCTTGGTAATACAGTATTCCAGCACCTGTCCCTCCACCAGAGCCCCATCCCCATCGCCAATGTACCCACACCCCCTCCTGCCCACACCCTAGGCTGCCTCAATAGCAAGTACCCTCCTTTCCTCTCTTTCTCTATCTCTCTTTCTCTGCATCTCTCTACCTCTTCTTTTACACATTGCGGCTAGCCCTGCAGATATTTAGAGTTATCATTTAAGTCTCTGTGTATATTCAATGGTGAGTTCTAGTCTGACATTACCCACACTTAGTAAAACACTGGTATAAATTTATATCCCATTAATGAATGCAGTCATTCTATATCGTCCTTTTCCTTCTCACTAATTTCACTCAGCATGATAGTCTCCATGTCCATCCATTTGCAGGTGAATTTCATAATTGCATGTTTTGACAGGTGAATAGTATTCCTTCATGTAGATGTACCACAGTTTCTTTAGCCAGTCCTCTGTTCTCAGGCACTTAGGTTGTTTCCAGATTCTAACTATCATGAATAGGGCAGCGATAAATGAAGAAGTACAAATAGTGTTTCTGCTATGTGTTTTTTGGGTCTCTAGGGTATATTCCCAAGAGTTGTATCGCTGGATCAAATGGGAACTCCATATCTAGTTTTCAGAGGAATGTCCATATTGTTTTCCAAAAAGGCTGGACCAATTGGCACTCCCACCACAAGTGTATGAGAGTCTCTTTTTCCCTGCATCCACGCCAGCACTTGTTGTTCTTGCTGTTTTGGATGTGAGCCAGTCTCTGTGTTGTTTTTGATTTGCATTAAAACAATGCAAATCAAACACCAATAACTCATTGTTGTTTTCATTTGGATCTCCCTGATGATTAATGATGAAGAGCACTTTTTCATATGCAATTTAGCCATTTGAACTTATTCTTTGTGGAAGCTTCTGTTTATTTCTTCTCCCCATTTTTTGGTGGGGTTGGCCAATTTTTTTTCTTGCAAAGTGCTACCAATGCCTGATATATCCTGGATATTAACCCCTTGTCAGATGGGTATTAGGTGAATATTCTTTTTCACTCTGTGAATTGTCTTTGCATCTTGGTCACCATTTCTTTTGAGGTGCAAAAGCTTTTCAATTTTATATAATCCCATTTGTTTATCTTTACTTCCATTTGCTTGGTCAATTGTGTTTCGTCTTAGAAGATGATTTTAGTTTCTATGTCATAGAGCGTTTTTCCTATGTTATCTTCAATGCACCTTATACATTCATGTCTGATGTTGAGATCTATAATGCATTTTGATCTGACTTTTCTGCATGGCGTTAGAAGGAGGTCTAAGTTCATTTTTTTACCGTAGCTGCCCAGTTTTCCCAGCACCATTTGTTGAAGAGGATTTCTTTGCTCCACTTAATATTTTTTGCTCCCTTATTGAAGATTAAGTGGTTGTATATTTGAGAGTGTGTTTCAGGATATTCAGTTCTACTCCATAGGTCTATGGCTCTGTCTCTATACCAATCTCACACTGTCTTAATTACGACTGCTTTGTAGTATAGATTGAGGTTGGGGAAAGTGGAAAGTGATACCTCCCATCTTCTTTTTCCCAAGGACTGCTTTAGCTATTCATGGGGGTTTATTATTCCATACAAACTCCAGGAGTGTTTGCTCAATTTCTTTGAGGAACATCATGGTTATCTTTATAGGGACCAAATTGAATCTGTATAAAGTTTGGGAGCAATGCCATTTTGATAATATTAATCCTTACAACCCATAAGCAGGGATTGTGTCTCCATTTCCTCAGGTCCTCTTTTATTTCCAGAAGCTATTTCGGGGTGTTTCTTTTTTTCAATTTCCCAGAAGAGCTTGAAAAGGAATTGGAGTAAGTCCTCCTTAAAGGTTTGGTAGAATTCACTGGTGAATCCATCTGGACCTGGGGTTTTGTGTTTGGGGAGAGTTTTGATTACTGATTATACCTCCTCGATGGTGATAGGTTTCTTGAGGTATTCCAAATCTTCATGTTGCAGGCATGGAAACTATAGGAATTCAGGAATTTGTCCATTTCTTACAGGATCTCTTGTTTCCGGGATACAAACTCTCATAGTAATCTCTGATGATCTTTTTGAATTTCTGTGGCTTCTGTTGTGATGCGCCAATTTTCATTTCTGATTCTATTTATTTGGGTTCTCCCCCTTTACCTTTTCTTACAAGTCTTGCCAGTGGTTTGTCAATCTTATTTTTTTTTAACATATTATTATACCACCGTGAGATATACAATTACAACGTTGTCATGCTTGGAGGTTTCGATCACATAGTGTTCCAGCACCCTGCCCTCCACCAGTGCCCATTTCCCACCACCAATGACCCCAATTCCCTCCCCCCCTCCACGTCCTGCCTAAATGGCAGGTTCTTTTATCTCCTCTCTCTCTCCCTCTCTCTCTCCTCCTTCTCCTACACATTGTGGGTTGCACTACGTACACTTAGAAGCCATCATTTGCATTTTTTGTCTGTATTTAATGCTCAGTTCTATGTTAGTATCAGACCTTTTGACATTTATTCACACATGTTCCATTCTCTATCTTAGCTAACCTCTGACTCCCACACGCTTGTGGCAATTACCACCTTTGGTAAGATCACCTGGTATATTTATGTCATGCAAATAAATGCAGTCATTCCATGTCTCTATCTTTCCTTCTGACTAATTTCACTCAACATGATTTTTTCCATGTCCATCCATTTATAGGCAAATCTCATAACTTCCTTTTTCCTGGCGACAGCTGCATAGTATTCCATTGTGTAGATGTACCACAGTTTCTTTATCCAGTCATCAGTTCTCAGGCATACTGGTTGTTTCCAGGTTCTGACTATTGTGAATAGTGCTGCTATAAAAATAAAAGTGCGGATTGTGTTTCCGCTGTGTGTTTTTGGCTTCCAAGGGTATATTCCTAGGAGTGGTATGGCTGGGTCAAAGGGGAGCTCAATTTCTAGTCTTTGGAGGAATGTCCATACTGTTTTCCAGAAAGGTTCTACAAGTCGACATTCCCACCAACAATGTATGAGAGTCCCCTTTTTCCCCCGCATTCACGCCAGCACTTGTTGCTTTTATCCTTTTGGATATGGGCCATTCTCTGTGGTGTGAGGTGATATCTCATTGTTGTTTTGATTTGCATCTCTCTGATGATTAGTGATGATGAGCATTTTTTTCATATGCCTTATGGCCATTCGAAATTCTTCCTTGTCAAAGTTTCTCTTCATCTCTTCTCCCCATTTTCTAATGGGGTTGGCTGTTTTTTCTTATATAGCTGTACCAGTGCCTGATATATCCTGAATATTAACCCCTTATCAGATGGATATTGGCTGAATATTCTTTCCCATTCTGTGGACTGTCTTTCTATCTAGGTCATTGTTTCTTTTTGAGGTGAAGAAGCTCTTCAGTTTCATGTAGTCCCATATGTATATTTTCTTCTAGTTGCTTTGTTAATGGTGTTTCACCTTTGAAGATGCCTTTAGCTTCAATGTCGTGGAGGATTTTTCCTATATTTTCTTCAACATACTTTATGGAATCAGGTCTGATATTGAGATCTTTAATCCATTTTGATCTTATTTTTTGTGCAAGGTGTTAGACACAGGTCCAAATTCATTTTTTTACATGTAGCTGTCCAGTTTTCCCAGCACCACTTATTGAAGAGGCTTTCCTTACTCCAGTTTGGACTCTTTGCACCTTTATCAAAGATTAACTGATCATGTCTTTGAGGGTGTGTATCAGGATACTCAACTCTATTCCATAGATCCACAGGTCTGTTTTTATTCCAGTACCACACTGTTTTAATTACTGCTGCTTTGTAGTACAGTTTGAGGTTGGGAAAGGTGATGTCTCCCATATTCTTCTTCCCAAGGATTGCTTTAGCTATCCATGGGGGTTTATTATTCCATACGAATTTCAGGAGTGTTTGGTCAATTTCTTTAAAGAATGTCATGGGAATCCTTATAGGAACCGCATTGAATCTGTACAAAGCTCTAGGGAGTATTATCATCTTGACAATGTTAATTCTCCCCCATCCATGAGCAGGGAATGTGTTTCCATTTCCTCGTGTCCTCTTTTTATTTCTTGAAGCAGTGTCTTGTAGTTCACTTTGTATAGGTCATACACACTTGGTTAAGCTGATTCCTAGGTATTTGATTTTCTGTGGCACAATTGTGAATGGAATCAATTTCTTGATATCCCTTTCTTCTCTTTCGTGGTTTGTGTATAAAGAAGCCACAGACTTTTGGTTATTGATTTTGTACCCTGTCACTCTACAATACATATCTATTGTTTCTAAGAGTTTTTGGGCCGAGAGTTTAGGGTTCTCTAGGTATAATATCATGTCATCTGCAAATAATGATAGCTTGATTTCTTCCTTGCCTATCTGGGTGCCCTTAATGTCCTTTTCTTCTCTAATTGCTATGGCGAGTATTTCCAGTACTATATTGAATAAATGAGGTGAGAGAGGGCAACCTTGTCATGTTCCTGATCTTAAGGGGAAGGCTTTCAATTTTTCCCCATTGAGAATGATACTCGCTGTGGGTTTTTGGTAGATGGCTTTGACTATCTTGAGGAAGCTTCCTTCAATTCCCATTTTCTGGAGGGTTTTAATCATGAATGGGTGCTGGATCTTGTCAAATGCCTTTTTCTGCATCTATCGATAAGACCATATGGTTTTTATTTTTTCTCTTATTGATATGATGTATTATGTTGATTGATTTGCGAATGTTGAACCATCCTTGCATTCCCGGATGAATCCTACTTGGTCATAATGTATGATATTTTTGATGAGTCTTTGGATTCTGTTTGCTAGTATTTTTGTTGAATGTTGCAGGACTCCTAAGGGCCGCTGCATCTGCTCTGGATTGCCTCCCGAAAATCACTCCGTAGATAAGGGGGTAGTCTAAATGTGGCAGTTTATCCGACCATGTATGCTGTACTAGCTGGTATAAATATTCTCCCATGCTACCACAATCATCGTGGGACTAGCTAGATCTTACCAGCATATTAGCCTGGCCCACGTAGGACACCAAGTAATTAGACCAGAGAGAAATGCTGTTTGCTTCCAAGCAAACAAGCATGGCTCCCTGATATACTCAAAGGCAACTAAAATATAAAACTACAATGAAATAGAGGAGACTTGTGAAGGCTTGGAGAAATATTTAACTGGCATTAGTATTAGTCTTTGGTGCAGAGACATGCCATCTCAGAAACCCCCTTCTCTACACTACAAAGGCATTCCCAAGCAGATTTCGACTCAAAACATTAGCATAGTAAAGGCCCTAGGTGAGGTGCAGGGAGGGATTACCTAAGGGCATTGGACCCTCCCTGCTTTCCATAACAGTGGGAGGAAGGTCTGAGTTACAGGGATATAAACTAGCCGGTTCCCACTCTCGCTTGCTTCTTCTTTGTGGGATCTCTCCTTGTGAGCGTTCATTCCCCTTGGAAGCTTTTACACGTGGTGGTCGCCATCTTGGCCTACACATGGCTGGGGTTCTAGCCTGGAATCCTAAGCACCGGGCTTTTCCTTTTGCTGATTTGTATGCCTGAACCTGTGATAAGTAAAGCCTTTTAAAACTGCATCGGATTCCTGAGTTTTCATCCTTTCCTCGCCCGGCCCGGAGGTAGAAGGGAACTTCGCTTCCCGGCACTGTCAGGGACCCAGGCGGAGCGCCCGACAGTTGAAGATCTTAGCATCTGTGTTCATCAAGGAGATTGGTCCATAATATTCCTTCTTTGTATTGTCTCTCCCTGCTTTGGGTATCAGGGTGAAATGCGCCTCATAGAAGCTGTTTGGGAGTGTTTCTGTTTCTTCTATTTCCTGGAAGAGCTTGAAGAGGACTGGCAGTAGGTCCTCCTTAAAGGTTTGGTAGAATTCGCCAGTGAACACATCTGGACCTGGGCTTTTGTGTTTGGGCAGACTTTTAATTACTGTTTCAATTTCCCGATGGTGATAGGCTTATTTAGGTATTGGAGGTCTTCTTGTTTCAATCGTGGGAGGTTATAGGACTTCAGAAATTTATCCATTTCTTCTAGGTTTTCATGTTTTGTGGCATACAGGTTCTCAAAGTAACCTCTGATGATCTTTTGGATTTCTGTTTTTTCTGTTGTGATGTCACCATTTTCATTTCTGATTCTGTTTATTTGGGTTCTCTCTTTCCCTGTCCTTATAAGTCTTGCCAGTGGCTTGTCGATCTTGTTTAATTTTTCAAAAAACCAGCTCTTGGTTTAATTAATCTTTCAGATTGTTTTTTTGGTTTCCAGCTCATTGATTTCCTCCCTAAGTTTCACTATTTCCTTCCTTCTGCCTGGGTTGGGCTTCCCTTGTTGGTCTTTTTCTAATATTTTCAGCTGTGAGGTCAGGTTATTTATATGGGCCCTTTCTTCTTTCCTGATGAATGCTTGCAGAGCTATGAACTTTCCTCTTAACACAGCTTTTGCTGTGTCCCACAAGTTCTGATAGTTGGTATCTTCATTGTCATTTGTTTCTAGGAATCTTTGGATTTCCTGTTTGATTTCTTCTATGACCCATTTGTTGTTCAGCAGTGAGCTGTTTAGTTTCCAGGTGTTTGGTTTAGCTCCCTGCTTCTGTGTATGGTTCACTACTATTTTCAGTGCATCGTGATCTGAAAAGATAGTCGACACAATTTCAATCTTTTTTATTTTGTTGAGGTATGCTTTGTGGCTCAGTATATGGTCTATCTTGGAGTATGTTCCATGTACACTGGAAAAATGTGTATTCAGCTTTTTTGGAATGAAAAGCCCTGTATATATCAACCAGCTGGTCCAGTATTTCCCTGGTGAGTTTCAGCCTCGTCGATCTATCCATAGTCGATAAGGCAGTGTTGAAGTCTCCTACTATTATTGTGCTACTGTTAATGTCTTCTTTGAGGTCTATTAATAGTCTTTTTAAGTATTTTTCTGGCCCCTCGTTTGGCGCATATATGTTTATTAGTGTAATCTCTTCCTGGTATACATACCCCTTAATTATTAAGAAATGGCCTTCATTGTCCCTTTTAACCTTTTTTCAGCCTGAAATCTATATTGTCAGGTATGAGTATAGCCACACCTGCCTTTTTGGAGGGGTTGTTTGCGTGGAGAATGGTCTTCCAGCCTTTGACTTTGAGTCTGTGTTTGCTCTGGTTATTCAGATGTGTTTCTTGTAGGCAGCAGAATGTTGGATTCAGTTTTTTAATCCATTTTGCCACCCTGTGTCTCTTAATAGGTGCATTTAGACCGTTGGTGTTGAGAGAGATTATTGTCATTGGATTTTGTGTCATCTTTCTGTTTAAACTTGTTGTGGTTTTGGGTTGTCTTATTTTACAATAGACCCTTCAATCCTTCTTTTAGAGTTGGTTTTGAGTCTATGAATTTCCTGAGTTTTGTTTATCCATGAAGTTGTGTATCTTTCCTTCGCATCTGAAAGTAAGTCTAGCTGGGTAAAGAATTCTTGGTGAGGCCTGAAGTTCATTTGAGTCTTTTCACAATATCCCACCATTGTTTTCAGGCTTGGAGTGTTTCATCTGAGACGTCTGCTGTAAATCTCAGGGATGCTCCTTTTTATGTGATTTCCTTCTTTGATCTTGCTGCTTTCAGTATTCTATCTCTGTCTATCGTTTTTGTCATTTTAATAAGGATATGTCTTGGAGTATTCTTATTGGGGTTTCTTTTTAGCTGGTATCCACGGGCCTCCTGTATCTGGGAGCATGATTTCTTCAGTTTGGGAACTTCTCAGTGGTGATGGTTTTGACAGTTTCTCTTCATCAGGGTTTTCTTCTTGCCCTTCTCAGATTCCCAATGATGCGTATATTGTTCCTTTTGGCTTCATCCAGATTTTCTCTGGTAGTCTGTTCGTTGATTGTGAGTCCTTTTTCCATCTTCTGGTGTTGTCTACAGAATCTCTGAACCTCGTCTTTGAGATCACTAATTCCTTCTTCAGTAGCTGTTACTCTGCTTTGGAGACTTTGCCCTGTGTTTTTCAGTTCACTTACCTCATTTTTAATATCTGTCATTTCTGTTTTTACTTTGGTCTGAAATTTACTCAACTCTGCTCTCATGTCCTCTTGTATTTTATTGACATTGTATTCCATTGTTTCTTTGAGTTCCTTGTGCATCTTTAACAGTTCCTTCCGAAATTCCTTTTCAGAGAGGTTATATAGCTCATTGTTATTGCTTGACTCATCTGTATTAGTGACTTCAATCATAGAGCTTGAAGGAATTCCGCATTGCTTTACCATAATGACTATCGTAGGTTGAAAATGTGTGTTCTGGGTGACTAGTCAATAGAGTTAGTAGGTGCCTGAATTACTTTGCAGTTAGGGATGGATAGCAAAGAATGTAGGGGCAAATGCTCAGTGGTATTTCAAGTAGATAGATATTACTTTGCTAGGGCGCACTAGCATCCGCGCAGTTTTGAATTTTGCGGTGTCAGTGGGTGGTTCCGGAGTCAGGGGGTCTGGGTGGAGGTAGTCCAGCAGAAGATCCGAAGAAGTTGGGTGTGACTTGGTTCCCTTCTCAAAGTTCCAGCCCTTTATCCTGTAACTGAGTGCCTCGGGGAGTGCCCCGCCACGGGAACGCACCTGGTACAGATAGCGGGAGCTGCTGGGCGTCTGGGCGGAAGTTGTCAGGCAGAAGGTCCGAAGAAGCTGGGTGTGGCTTGGTACCCTTCTCAAAGTTCTAGCCCTTTATCCTGGAACTGAGTGCCTCTGGGAGTGCCCACAGGAACGCACCCATTGGGGACTGCTGGGAGCTGCTTCTTGGACTATTCTTATTGGGGTTTTTTTTAGCTGTTATCCTATGGGCCTCCTGGATCTGGAGGCAAGCGTTCTTTAGTTCCGGGAACTTCTCAGTAATGATGGTTTTGACAGTTTCTTCTTTATCTTTCTTCTTTATCAGGGTTTTCTTCTTGCCCTTCTGGGACCCTAATGATCCGTATGTTATTCCTTCTGGCTTCATCCCAATTATCTCTTGCCTGATCGTTAATTATGAGCCTTTTTTCCATCTTCTGGTGTTGTGTAGATAATTTTTGGAACTTTTCTTTGAGATCACTAATTCTTTCTTCAGTAGCTGTTATTCTGCTATGGAGGCCTCCCATTGTGTTTTTCATTTCATTTACCTCATTTTTAATATTTGTCATTTCTATTTGTATTTTGGTCTGCATTTTCCTCATTTCTTCTCTCATGTCCTCTTGTATTTTATTGATTTTGCATTCCATTGCTTCTTTGAGTTTCTTATGCATCCTTAACAATTCTTTCCTAAATTCCTTATCAGAGAGGTTATACAACTCATTGGTATTGCTTGGCTCATCTGGACTAGTGACTTCACTCACTGAGCTTGATGGAATTTTGCGTTGCTTTATTATTATGACTATTGTAGGTTGCAAATGTGAGTTCTTGGGTGACTAGATAGTACAGTTAGTAGGTGTCTGGGCTGTTTGCAGTTTGAGTGGGTGGCAAGGAGTGTGGGGACAAAAGCTCACTGGTACCTCATGAAACATAGATAGTAAGTAGATTGCATGGACACACGAGTGTCTACATGGTTTTGAGTTTTATGATGTGGGTGTAGAGTTCCAGCTTGTTCCCTGGGGCTGATTAGGTCTGCGGAGATGCAAGGGTCACACACACACACACTCACACACACACACACACACACACTCACACACACACACACACACACCTGTGTTAGGGGCTGCAATCATTCCAGGAATCGCAGGGGCCCAAGGGGTCTGGGGCAGATCCTAGGCCCTTTGCCTCGGGTCCTGTTGATAGAAGTTCCAGCTGTTCCCTGGGGCTGATTAGGCTGAGACGCAAGGATCACACACACACACACACACACACACACACACACACACCTCAATCTTGTTTATTTTTTCAAAGAACCAGCTCTTGGTTTTGTTGATCTTCTGGATTATTTTTTTGACATTCCATCTCATTTAATCTGCTCTAAGTTTTATTTCTTTCTACCTGGGTTGCTCCTTTATGCTGATCACTCTTTAAGATCTTAAGTTGTGAAGTCATGATGTTTATGATGGCCTTTTTCTCTTTTCTGATTAATGCTTGAATAGCTATGAACTTGCCTCTTAACACTGCCTTTGCTGTATCCCACAAGTTCTGGTAATTTGTGTCTTTAGTCTCATTTGTTTCCAGGAATCTTTGGAATTCCTCTTTGATTTCTTTTATGACTTGCTAGTTGTTCAGCAGTGAGCCATTTAGTTTCCAGGTGCTTGGTATTAGTCTCCGTTTTTGTGTACAATTAACTTCTATTTTCAGTGCATCATGGTCTGAAAAAAATAGTTGGCAGAATTTCTATCTTCTTGATTTTATGGAGGTATGATTTATGGCTCAGCATGTTGTCTATTTTGGAGTATGTTCCATGTGAGCTGGAGAAAAAAAGTGTATTCAGCTTTTTGGGGATGAAATGCCCGGTATGTCTACCAGCCCTCTTTCTTCCATCTTTTCTTTTAGGGCCAGTATTTCCTTGGTTCGTTTCAATCTTGTTGATATATCCAGGGTTGATAGAGAAGTGTTGAAGTCTCTAAATACATTGTGTTCCTGTCAATGTCTTCTTTGAAGTCTATTAGAAGTTGCTTTAGGTATTTTGCTGGTCCCACGTTGGGTGCATATATGTTTAGCAGCATAATTTCTTCCTAATATATGTATCCCTTGATTATTAAGAAGTGGCCTTCACTATCCCTTCTGACCTTCTTCAACCTGGAAATGTATTTTTGTTGGATACCAGTATGGTCACCCACGCCTTTTTTGGAGGGTTGTTTGAATGAAGAATTGTTTTCCAGCCTTTTATTTTGAGCCTGTCTTTGCTCCGATTTTTCAGGTGTGTTTCTTGAAGGCAGCAGATTGTCGGATTCAATTTTTTGATCCATTTTGCCACTCTGTGTCTCTCAACTGGTGCATTTAGACCGCTGATATTGAAAGAGATTATTGTCATGGGATTTTGTGCCATCTTTCTCTTGTTCTTTTGGGTTTTGTCTTCTCTTAGAGCAGCTCCTTCAGTTCCTTCTTTTTAAGGTTGGTTTTGAGTTTATAAAGTTCCTAAGATGTTGTTTATCCATAAAATTCATTTCATTGAGTTTTTCACTATATCCCACTGCTGCCTTCGGGCTTGGAGGGTCTCTTCTGAGAGGGTCTGCTGAAAGTCAAATGGATGCTCCTTTGTATACAATTTCCTTCTTTGATCTTGCTGCTTGAAGAATTGTCTCTGTCTATGGCATCCATTACTTTGACAAGAATGTGTCTTGGAGTCTTTCTGTTGGGGTCTCTTCTTGCTGGTATCCTTCAGGATTCTTGGATCTGGATGCCTTTGTGCTTTAACTTCGGGAACTTTTCAGCAAGGATGTTTTTAACTGTTTTAATTTCCTTGGGGTTACTTTCCTGTCTCTCTGAGATGCCAATGATTCTTCTGATGTTCCGCCTGGATTCATCCCAATGTTCTCTGTTCTGCTGCTGATCCGTTTTCTGTTCCATCTTATGTAGTTGCCTGAGTGCTTTCTGCAGCTCATCCTTAGTTTCACTGATTCTTTCTTCTGCTGCTGTCATCCCACTGTTGAGGTTGTCATCCTACTGCGGGGAGCCCCTATTTTGTTTTTCATTTCATCTACTGAGCTTTTTTAGTGATTATATTTCTATTTGCATGGTTCTCATTTCTGCTCTCATTTCCTCCCGTAATTTATTGACTGCCCTTTCCACTGCTTCATTTATGTTCTCCTGTATTTTAGTGGACATCTGTTCCATTTTTTTATTGAGTTCATTAAACATCCTAACCATTTCTTCTCTGAATTCTTTGTCAGAGAGATTATGCATGCCTGCATTCTTTTTTGAATCTTCAGGGTTGGTTTCTTCATCTGTTCTTCGAATTGGATATCTGCGTTTTTTCCCCCATGGTGATGCGGTGTTCCGGGATGGATTCCTCTGGGGTACTGTTTCTTTCTCTTGAAGATATTACCTTCACTTGGTGTTGAATTTCCTTCTTTATGTATTAATATTCAGCCGCCCGGCCTCAAGTACACACCCCCAGGGAGAGTGCTTGAGGTAGAGGCAGATGGACGTAAGAGTTCAAAATGTCCTTTTACTTCCACTTCCTCTTGGACTTCTGGGGTCTGTAGTTTTGCTTTCTGCTCAGGTCCGGGCTCTACCCTTCCCCATGCGTTCACCTGGCCAGCCACGCGCCCAGGGAGCAAGTTTGGACTTCTGTTCTTTTTTTTGTTTGTTTGTTTTTTTGGGTCCCCCCCCACCCCGCAATTCTCAGGGACTTCTCCTGGCTCTGCACTCAGGAATTACTCCTGGCAGTGCTCGAGGGACCAGATGGGATGCCGGGGATCAAACCCAGGCGGCACAGGCCGACCATGTGCAAGGCAAATGGCCTACCCACTGGACTATGGCTCCTGCCCTGGACTTCTGTTCTATGGCCTGTGCATAGTTATGCGGCCAATCATGGGGAGATGGAAACTGTACCTGCAGGCTAAGCATCAACAGTAGCACTGGATTGGGGAAGGAAAAATTGTGGCCAATGTTGAAAGAGAATTTCTCCTTTCCCTCTCAGTCTTTTCAATCATCCTCAGCTGGCAAATAATGAAGTTGACATTACACAAAAAGGGGAAAGAGCAGTTTAATTATGTTTATGAGGAACCCACCGAGACATATTCTTAATAACATTAACTCTCACACCTTCAATGGATCTGCAACTTAATTTTTAAAACTCTAGCACCATTTTTTTCCTGTAACTTTTGAGAAATAATTGACAGACACCAGCTCTAAAATTTAGGAGTATAGGATGATGGTTTATTTTACAGATATTGTTAAATAATTGCCATGACACATTAAGCAACCACTCATCTTCTCAAACAGATACAACAAAAAGAAAAATTAGAAGAAAGAAAAATATAAGAAAGTTCTAACAGCATTTGTATAAATCACAGTGTTTACATGATAACTGAGCATTTGCAGCATTTGCCTTTCAACACGTCTTTCCTGATGCTCTGCCTCTAATACATTTTTGAGACTTTGTTTATTGTTTGCTTGTTTATTATTCTTCACATTTTTCTTCTTCCATTTTATTGGAGTGTAATTCCATTCATATTGTCAAAAGTGGTAGGGTTTTTTCTTTATGGCTTTGAGCGCATATGTATATCCACTTTCTTTTTCATCTCATCCACGAATACTTGATAGTTCAAAGTGACAGGGGCAGGGATTCGTGGAATTCAGGTATATTATCAGTGGTAAAGAATGACAGATCTACATATCCAAACCACAGAGTCAACAACACTGAGATCATTAGACCTAAACTTTAGTAAGCAAAATTGAAAGACGACTATTAAGATGGCAACCTGGGACTGGGAGAGGGCATAGAAGAAGGTACTGTTGGTGGGGAGCTGAAACTGGTGGTGAGTTTGGTGCTAGAACATTGTATGTTAAAAACCCAACAATGAATAGCTTTATAACTCACAGGGCTTTAATAAAATAAAAATTGGAATTTTTTATAATGTTAATAGTATCTGATTTTATCCTAAAGTTTATAAAGTCAATATATGCGAAACCAATTAATTCAAATAAACTAGTAGAGTGGGATAGAAAATTTTTCATATTTAGTAATTCAAGAAATGTATTTAAAATATATGGTTCGTTTTAATTTATGTTATCTGCACTCATTAAGCTATTTCAGTACTTTCTAAAAGATGTACATTGTAGTCAATAGCATAGTTTTAAGTATATATGAAAAACTACAAAATGAGATATTTAAAATAATCATGTATTTACTACATTCCCTCATTTTGGTGGGTATTGAAAGTACCAGAGCATGATTCATTCTTTTATTTTTTTCAGTTATGAAATATTACTACCTGCTTCTATTGGCTGAAAGCCTTTAGAAGAGAATAGTGTACTGGCTTAACTACTGTGTACCAAACCAAAAAAAAAAAGAAAACAAATAATGATAATGGCACCTGGTAGTTATTAAACAAGTAATTTACAATGGATTAATAGACTAAAATTGAGGTACGGTATTTGCAGTACTTTTGAAATCAGTTTATGTATTACACATGATCTACAGGTGTTGGAAGAATACCAGCAAGAGCCTAAATTCCTGTAAAAGACACACTTTCAAGTAAAGGCTTAATCTATTTAAAAAAAATACAGCATTGTTTGATTTCATTCATAAATGAATTTGAGAGCTAGTTCCTTCAAATATGCCTTACTCCTATTCCAACTGATTCACTGTTGTAAAACTTTTCTGTGACTTCTAGACAGAGCCGATTATTTTCTAAACAACAAGAAGACAATAAGCCTAATTAAGTATCTTTTTTATCATATTCTAATTAAAATTCTTCCCAGTGGGTAAAATTCCTTAGCACAATATTAAAATGCTACTTTATAATTCAAGGTCATGTTTGTACTGAATACATTAACTTAATTCAAGTGTCACTTTGATTAGGAATATTAAGTATATGTGCATATGCTCCTAGTATTTGAGCTCCAACAGACCCACTAGATAATCTGAATGATGACAGATAAAGTCACTTTGTCAAAAAAAAAAAAAACTGTTCTTTGCCTTTCCTTCAGGTTACGAATTGTAACAATTCTGTAAATCAAATAACAAATCTTCATTGATTGGACTGCAGCTAATATTTTATAAGAGCAGTGATTTGAATTCTAAAAAATGAAGTACTAAATTCTTACTCAAAATATGATGAATAAAATAAACTGTTGGGTCAGAGCAAAAAGTATAGAGTATGGTGCTTGCCTTGCATGTGGCCAACCTGGGTTCAGTTCCCACTACCCCATACCTCAGCTTGCCAGGAGTGATCCTTTACTGTAGAACCAGGAGTAAATCCTAAGCACAGCTGGTTGTGTCTCCCCAAAATACAAACTAACCAACAAAAAAGTGCTTGCTGTGGGGAAGAATGAAGACCTAGTCACCTGATCAGGATATGTCAACTTCTGTCTTGCTTCTGTATGTCCTTCTGCTTTGCTAGATAGAATAAGCATTCTGTCTAATATTAAATAGAATAAGCATCCTATCTAATGCTGAAGAGTCTCTCCCGCCAGAAGGTCACATGGCTGCACCCAGAACTTCTCCCGGGGCCATTGCAACCTCATTCCAGCCCTGGATCTCATACACACACACACACACACACACACACACACACACACACACACACACTTCTCAAAAAACAAGCAAACAAACAGTGTGTAGGCACAATTTCTACTCTGTAAGAACATAGAATAATTTCTTATACAGGGGGACTAGATGGCCTAGGTTGAGATTTAATAATCCCTAATAACCTTTTCTAAGAATCTGTTTTGTGACCATATTTAGCAAACTTGCTCTAACACAGCAATATGTTAGATTATTCAGTATAGGCTCAGGATAATTCCAAACATTAGTTGCAAAAACCTGAAATAATGATGATCCACATTTGCACATAACAACCCAGGAAAAGCTTATGACTTTATCAATACCATTTATATGTTTCAATAATTGATACAATTAATGCTGGCTAGTATACCAGGAATGGAAGTGGGTGAAGAAGGTAGGAAAGGAAGGTCTTTGGTGGTGGGGGGGCACAGTGGTGATGAAATTGGTGTTGAATGATGAAGGCTTGTAACAACTGTACTATGAAAAACTTTGTACTTTGTAAATCACAGTGTTCAAATAAAGGGGAAAAGGAATAAGCATTTGAATACTATGGTGAAAACATAAAGGAAGAGTCTCTTTGACTTGGGATCCTTCAGCACTAAGCTCCAATAAATCTGTATTAGGAACTCTCTGTTCTGTGTCTCCCTGTGTCTGTGGTTTGAGGTAACCTAACATTTTGCACACAGCCAAACCTGGTTCCAGTCCCAATATTCCCTATGGTCTCCAAGTCATGCCAAGAGTGACTTCTGAGAGCAGAGAAGGAGTGATGCCTGAGCACAGCCAGATGTAACACCAAAACAAAACCAAAAATGAAAAATCATAGAAACAAAGAATGTAGCCGTTGAACTAAACAGTACAGTTAAAAGACTCAGTGTGGACTTGATAAAGTTCAGGAAAGTCTCAACAAGATGAAAGATAAGGTAGAATAAATCATCAAAAAGTAGTTGTGAAAAAAACAACATTTTTTCAAAATGCAAGTAACCCAGCAATAGCACTCATAAGCATTTTCTGGAGAATATTAAAATACTAATTTGAAATTACATTCTATACACTTATGATCATAGCTGAATTATTAGCAGTATCTAAAATATGGAATCAACTGAAATGCACATTGGCAAATGATTGAATATATAAACTCTGCTACACATAACTAGTGCAGCTCTAGTCTTGCACTCACTGTATCACTATCACTGTCTTCCGTAGATCATCGATTTGCTCGAGCAGGCACCAGTAATATCTCAATATGTCCTGTCACATGCAAGATAGCCCAAGGGCATCTTCCCACTCCAGGAACATAAAGATCTTCAAACCATTTCATCAAGTCATGGAATGAGGTCTATATGAAATTGATACATTTGAAAGAAAATGGATGCATCGTGAGGTGATTACATTAAGTAAAGTGAGTGAAAAATAATTCTCAAATGATTTCCCTTATATATGGAATAAGAATAAACAAATTAAAGACAAAATTCCAATGAAACAAATTCTAGACTCAATTAAAACAATGGTAGTTACCAGAGGAAAAAAGAATATGGAAGGAGATGATTGGATATATACTTTATTTTGTTGTTGGGTAGTGCTGTGAATTTTGTCTGTGATTACGGTGGGGTCTATAAACATTTAGTAATAGTACACTATATGCTAAAATTCTTCCAGGGTATAAATTAATAAATTCTACCAGAGTATAAACTAGTAAAAAATAAAAAATATAAATACAATAAAATGCAACAAAAATGATAAAACAAATATGAAAATAAGATTTTAAAGGAAAATGGTCATTGAATAAAATTTGTCCAGCAAGACAAAACAAAACATTCTACCATTTCCAGGAGACTTGTTCAAGCACCGAAAATAGACATATATTAAAATGGTCGCAAGACAGATTTTTTTACAAAAAAAAAATTGTATCATATAAAACAGACTTTAGACTTAAGCTAAAAATAAAGTCAACAAGAAATAAAGTATTTTATTATATAATGATTAAGAGATAAATCACAAAATCAATACTCAACAAATATGAACCAAATGAAGGTTCCTAAAAGAGAAAGAGAGAGAGAGAAGAGAAAGAGAAAATTTAAGAACCTGCCACAGAGGCAGGCTGGGGGGAGGGAGAGGGAATCAGGGACATTGGTGGTGGGAAATGGGCACTGGGGGAGGGATGGTTGCTGGAACATTGTAAGACTGAAACCCAAATATGAACAACTTATGAAAAAAATGAAGGTTCATAAGTATGTATAAAGCAAGTATTAATAGAAATAGGAAGAGACACTGGAAGAAATAAAATAGCAGTAGGGGACTTTAACATCCCACTTTAATCACAGCAAAAATAAACCAACCATAGAACAGTCTTAAATGAGAAATTAAACCAGACAGATTTTATGGACATTTAATGGATATTTTTAAGACCTTCATGTTAACCCACCAAAAGATAAAAGGACAAATCTTTTTCAAGAGCACATATTTAACATTATGGAGAATAAACAATGTGTTAGAAGATAAACCAAATCACATTAAATTCAAAATAGCAAAAAACATCCACTATTACCCTGAAATAAAAAGATACTGCACAAAAAAAAGAAAACTACATAATGAATAATCCAGATTAACATGATATCCCATATAACACTCAAAATTTTTCATACCAAATTGAATAATATATTGAAGCTATCACTTGTCATGACCATTCAATCTTTTTTTTTTTGCTTTTTGGGTCACACCCGGCAATGCTCAGGGGTTTCTCCTGGCTCTGCACTCAGGAATTAACTCCTGGCGGTGCTCAGGGGACCATATGGGATGCCAGGGATCGAACCCAGGCTGGCAGGGGCCAGCCGCCTGTAAGGCAAACGCCCTACCCGCTGGGCTATCCCTCCGGCCGCTCCATTCAATCTTATTCCAGGGACGTTTAAATATATTGATCAATTAATTTAATACAGCACATTAACAATATAAAAGCTGAAAAATCTTGATCATAGAAATAGATGAAGTGTAAACATTTGACAAAGACACAACATTATTTCTTTAAAATACAATAAAATGGATTTTAAAAAACTACCTCGAAATTATAAAGCACTTATATGTCAAACTCAGAGCTCATAGCATGTTTAGTAGTGAAAGACTAGCATATTTTACTTTAGGATCAAGTGCAAATTAAGAATGCTACTCTCACTGCTATTCAGCATAGCATTGGAAATTCTAAGCTGAACTATGAAGCAATAAAAGTACATTTGATTTAAAACTAAAGAAGAGTAATGATATAGTAAGATGGTAGGAGGTAAGGTGCATGCCTTGCATGTGGTCTATCCTCATCAATCTCCCAGCACTGCAGCCTGGAATGTACTACTAGAGTACCACTGGAGTGCTTCAGAAATCCCGGCACTACATAACCCTAGCAACATCAGGTTTGAACAGAGAACAATGAATAGAGAACAAAGTTGGCAGATAATTGCTGAGAGGGGTCCCAGATCCTCTAAACACTGTTTTTGAGGCAACCATATGGCCTCCAAACCCTCCAGGTGTGATCCATGAGTATGGTGACACGAGTATAGGAGCAATCCCTAAGCAATACTTGGTGTGGCAACAAAAGAATACAAAAAGATAAAGAATAAAAATACCAGAAATAGATTTTGAACTTTCACACCACCGGGAGGGCGCCTGGGGTCGTGGTAGAGCCCCAGGCCTCGGCAAAAGGTGGAACTACAACCCCCAAAGTCCTAGCGGAAGCGGAAGTAAACGGACATTTTGAACTCTCACACTAGCCTGTATCTGCCTCAGTTATTCTCCCTGGGGTGTGTGGCTGGTTAGGCGGGCAGCCGCATGCGGCTGCTTATTAATACAAAAAATAGGAAATTCAAAACCAAGGAAAGGTAATACCCTCCAGAAAAAAGAAACAGTACACTAGAGGAATCTATCCCTGAACACTGCAGCACCATGGGGAAACAACGCAGATCCCCAGTTCAAAGAACAGATGAAGGAATCAACCCTGAAGACTCAAAAAGAATGCAGACATGCATAATTTCTCTGACAATGAATTTAGAGAATAAATTGGTAGGAGGTTTAACAAGCTCAAAGAAAAATATGGAGCAGATGTCCAATAAAATACAGGAGAACATAAACGAAGCAGTTGAAAGGGCAGTCAATAAATTACGGGAGGAAATGAGAGCAGAAATGAGAACCATGCAAATAGAAATAGCATCGCTTAAAAAACTCAGTACATGAAATGAAAAACACAATAGGGGATCTCAACAGTAGGATGACAGCAGCGGAAGAGAGAATCAGTGAGACTGAAGATGAGCTGCAGAAAGCACTCAGAGATCTACATAAGATCGAAAAGACTGGAAAATGAATCAGCAACGAAACAGAGAACAATGAGATGAAGCCAGGTGGAACAACATAAGAATCATCGGAGTCCCAGAGGGACAGGAGAGTAACCCCAAGAAAATTAAAGCAGTTAAAAACATCCTGGCTGAAAAGTTCCCCGAGTTAAAGGACAAAGGCATCCAGATCCAAGAAGCCCGACACATGCCAGCAAGAAGAGACCCCAATAGAAAGACCCCAAGAAACATCCTAGTCAAAGTAATGGATACCATAGACAGAGACATAATTCTTCAGGCAGCAAGATCAAAGAAGGAAATTGTATACAAAGGAGCATCCATTTGACTTTCAGCAGACTTCTCAGAAGACACCCTCCAAGCCCAAAGGCAATGGTGGGATATAGTAAAAAAATTAACGAAATGAATGCCTCAGCAAGAATTCTTTATCCAGCTAAACTCTCACTCAGATTTGAAGGACAGATATACAAATTCTTGGATAAACAACAGCTTAGGAACTTTTTTTTTGCTTTTTGGGTCATACCCTGTGATGCTCAGGGATTTCTCCTGGCTCTGCACTCAGGAATTACTCCTGGCGGTGCTCGGGGGACCATATGGGATGCCAGGGATCAAACCCGGGCCGGCATGGACTGGCCACATGCAAGGTAAATGCCCTACCTGCTGAGCTATCTCAGCAGACTTCTCAGAAGACGAAGAAGCTCTTCTCGTCTTCTCAGAAGACGAAGAAGCTCAGAAGACGAGAAGCTGTTAGCTCAGCAGAGCGGTTCCTTGCTCTCCCTGTGCACAGCCGTTCATGAGGCAGTCGGGAGGCATGGTGGGTTCTAGCCTTGGCCCACCACCCCGGCAGAACCTCACAACAAGCCAGGCGAACACCCACCTACTCCACGGGCTCCGCCATTTTCCACATCCGACTTCCCTCTCGTCAGAACTCCACCCAGCCAACCAGCCCATCACAGCTCGGCTGCGCCGCTTGCGCATGCGGTTCATCAATAAATGCTTTATTTGGAGGTGTTTAAAGAGTATGCCTCCTGCACGGCAAGCCTGGCAAGCTGCTCATGTTGTATTTGATATGCCAAATGCCAGTAACAATCATATTAGGTCATTCCCATGACCTAACATAATGGTTTGAGGCTCTTTATGTTCCTGTAGCAAGCCGATGCTCTTTGCTCTACTGGCATGAGACAGGACATATGGAGATATTACTGGTGCCCGCTCTAGCAATTAGATGATTAACGGGAAGATCATGATCGTGATCGTGAGATCGCTGAGCTATCGCTCCGGCTACCAGCTTAGGAACTTTGTAAAATCAAAACCAACCTTAAAAGAAGGACTGAAAGATCTACTATAAGACGAGACATAACCCAAAAGAACAACCAACCTATACAGAAAGATGGCACAAAATCCCATGACAATAATCTCTCTCAATGTCAATGGTCTAAATGCACAAGTTAAGAGACACAAAGTGGCAAAATGGATCAAAAAATTGAACCCAACATTCTGCTGCCTTCAAGAAACACACCTGAACAATAGGAGCAAAGACAGGCTCAAAATAAAAGGCTGGAAAACAATCCTTCACTCAAACAACCCATCCAAAAAGGCTGGGGTAGCCATACTGGTATCCGACAACATAGACTTCAGGCTGAAGAAGGTCTGAAGGGACAGTGAAGGTCACTTCTTAATAGTCAAGGGATGCATATATCAGGAAGAAATCGTGCTATTAAACATATATGCACCCAATGAGGGGCCATCAAAATACCTAAAACAACAACTAATGGACTTCAAAGAAGACATTGACAGCAACACAATTGTAGTTGGAGACTTCAACACTGCTCTATCAACCCTGGATAGATCAACAAGATTGAAACCTACCAAGGAAATACTGGCCTTAAAAAGAAGAGATGGAAGAAAGAGGGATGGTAGACATACACAGAGCATTTAATCCCAAAAAGCTGAATACACTTTCTTCTCCAGTGCACATGGAACATACTCAAAAATAGATCACATGCTGAGCCATAAATCATACCTCCATAAAATCAAGAAGACAGAAATCGTGCCAACTATTTTTTCACACCACGATGCACTGAAAATAGAAGTTAATTGTACACAAAAACGAAGACCAGTACCAAGTACCTGGAAACTAAAGAGATCACTGCTGAACAACCAGCAAGTCATAAAAGAAATCAAAGAGGAAATCCAAAGATTCCTGAAAACAAATGAGACTGAAGACATGAATTACCAGAACTTGTGGGATACAGCGAAAGCAGTGTTAAGAGGCAAGTTCATAGCTCTTCAAGCATTCATCAGAAAAGAAGAAAAGGCCATCACAAACAGTCTGACTTCACATCTTAAGATCTTAGAGAGTGATCAACAAAAGGAGCCCAACTCAAGCAGAAAGACAGAAGTAATAAAACTTAGAGCAGAAATCAATGAGATGGAATGTCAAAAAACAATCCAGAAGATCAACGATACCAAAAGCTGGTTCTTTGAAAAAAATAAACAAGATTGACAAACCACTTGCAAAACTTGTAAGAGGAAAAAGAGAGAACCCAAATACATAGAATCAGAAATGAAAATGGGGACATCACAACAGAAACCACAGAAATTCAAAAGATCATCAGAGATTACTATGAGAGCCTGTATGCCACGAAACAAGAGAGCCTAGAAGAAATGGACAAATTCCTGAATTCCTATAGCCTCCCAAGTCTGCAACAAGAAGATTTGGAATACCTCAACAAACCTATCTCCATCAAGGAGATGGAATCGGTAATCAAAAGTCTCCCCAAACACAAAAGCCCAGGTCCAGAGGGATTCACTGTACATCTATGGAGTAGAACTGAATATCCTGAAACACACTCTCAAATATACAACCACTTAATCTTCAATAAGGGAGCAAAAAATATTAAGTGGAGCAAAGAAATCCACTTCAACAAATGGTGCTGAGAAAACTGGGCAGCTACGGTAAAAAATGAACTTAGACCTCCTTCTAACGCCATGCAGAAAAGTCAGATCAAAATGGATTATAGATCTCAACATCAGACATGAATCTATAAGGTACATCGAAGAAAACATAGGAGAAACGCTCTACGACATCGAAACGAAAAGTATCTTTAACGATGACACACCACTGACCAAGCAAATGGAAGCAATGATAAACAAATGGGATTATATAAAACTAAAAGCTTCTGCACCTCAAAAGAAACGGTGACCAAGATACGAAGACAATCCACAGAGTGGGAAAGGATATTCACCCAATACCCATCTGGCAAGGGGTTAATATCCAGGATATATCAGGCACTGACAGCACTTCACAAGAAAAAACAGCCAACCCCATCAAAAAATGGGGAGAAGAAATGAACAGAAGCTTCCAAAAAGAAGAAATTCGAATGGCTAAAAGGCATATGAAAAAGTGCTCTTCATCTTTAATCATCAGGGAGATGCAAATCAAAACAACAATAAGGTACCATCTCACACCACAAAGACTGGCACACATCCAAAACAGCAAGAACAACCGGTGCTGGTGTGGATGTGGGGAAAATGGGACTCTGATCCACTGTTGGTGGGAGTGCCGACTGGTCCAGCCCTTTTGGAAAACAATATGGGCATTCCTCCAAAAACTAGATATGGGGCTCCCATTTGATCCAGCAATAGCATTCCTGGGAATATACCTGAGAGACCTAAAAACACATAGCAGAAACACTATCTGTACTTCTTTATTCATCTCTGCGCTATTCACTATAGCTAGAATCTGGAAACAACCTAAATGCCCGAGAACAGAGGACTGGCTAAAGAAACTGTGGTTCATCTACACTATGGAATACTATGCAGCTGTCAGAAAAGATGAAATTATTAAATTTACCTGCAAATGGATGGACATGGAGACTATCATGCTGAGTGAAATTAGTCAGAAGGAAAAGGACAGATATAGAATGACTGCATTCATTAATAAGACATAAATAGATACCAGTGTTTTACTAAGTGTGGGAAATGGTAATGGCAGACTAAAACTCACCATTGAATATACGCTAAGAGACTTAAGTGATAAACTCTAAATATCTGCAGGGCTAGCCACAATGTGTAAAACAAGAGGGAGAGAGATGCAGAGAGAGAGAGAGAGACAGAGAACAGAGAGAGAAAGAGAGCAAACTGGGGTACCTGCTATTGATGCAGCCTGGGGTTGGGTGGGAGGGGTGGGGGTAAATTGGTGGTGGAAATGGGGCACTGTTGAAGGGATGGGTGCTGGAATACTGTATTACCAAGAATCAATTATGAACAGTTTTGTAATTTATGTCTCAGGGTGGTATTATAAAAAATTTAAAAAAATAAAATAAAATGCCAGAAATAAATTCACACACATTTGAATAGTTGGAAAACAAATTTTGATAGCAGAGTTCAGAGCATTAAATTAGAAAAAGAAAATTCCTATAAAAATGGTGTTGGAAAAATTTAATAGTGAAAATAAAAGGCAACAAATTCAGACATGCAAATGACATTTAATAGTCCCTAATGTAAACCATTTATATGCATCCCTGTCAGAGAACGCCTCTGCTGAGTTGGGGTGCAACTGCGTTTCCCAACAATATTGGGGAACAAGACAGAATCCCTCTTCTGCTGCAAGGGGACCAGTGACCATCAGAAAGACAAAGATTCACTAATCCAGCAAAGTCCCAAAAGGCTTTTACTCCTACAAGTTCTGCCATTACAACTTAAGGATAGGGAAAACCCCAAACTTTCAGTTCCTAACTGGTCCCACGTCACGTGGTAGGTTCTAATCCTCAAACCAAGATGGCCACTGTGCTCTGAGCCATGTGCTTGGACCCAAACAGCAAGCAGGCAGAAAGGAATCCAAACTGGCAGAGAGAGGAAAAAGAAGGGAGCTACTTTTTTTTAAATATCTCTCAGCGCCCCTAACGACCTACAACAACGGATCTCAAGTCAGAGCCAATTCTATCAGGTTCAGGTTCATGAACCTAGTGAGCTCACCTGGCCTAGGTCAATGAAATGTTAGTTTACCCTTGCCAAGGTTTGCCTCTGGAGCTTCCCTGCAGGCCCTATGTAGAGATGGGGGAAGGGCATCTGAGATGAAATATATCTCAGGATTAATACAAAGAATTAATCTGAACCATGAATATTCTACAGCCAGGTATATATTTCTCCAAACTGTCATGAGAACCTTATCTTTATTTCACAGTTGTTCTGGGTACTAACCTCTAGAATTATTGACAGCCATGCTCACTTGCCAGGAGATAAACAGCATTTCTCTCTGATTAAATTATGACTATATTATTTACAAAAGGTTCCAACATAGCAAGGCAGACTCTGGTGGAGTTTTTCAGTCCTGTGAGGGGATCTGTGAAAGGAAAATACTTTAAACAGCTAACATAGAATATATGGTAAGATACTCTGCCACATAAAGAGTCACAGATCCTAACTGTTTTTCTGCCCTCTATCTTCAATGTGACCTGCAAGAGATAGCTCTAGTCCAAATGCGAGGCCCTGGGCAGCCATGTCTCGGGCACATACTCTAACACATCCCATCATGTTTATTCTTACATTTTAATTTTTCCTCTACCTTTAGAAATATTATATTAGGTTTTCTTAGACACTTAAATAGTTTTGCTAAATCCTCATTGTGTGACTGGCAGGACTACCAAAGATTAAAAATTAGCACACTCCTGACTTCACTGCTAAAGTTATGTACTTGTTCATCTGTTTCTTTTGAAGCCTTGCACATCCTGTGGGACAAATATTTTCTCCACAGGATTCTATTCATACTAATATTTAAAGTGAGCATTTAAACATGTAGTTAAGAAGGAAATCTGCCAAATTTTTTAGAACATCAGAATGATTAGAATCTTAACTTCCCAGTAGTGACTCATATGGTTAAAATATTATTCCCTTGGGCTACTCCAAATGTCAAATTCACTCCACTGACTCTGTCTCTTTACTATCCTAGAAAAGTGGTGAATCAGAACGAGTTCATCTAAGAAAACTTTGGGTAATGAGAAAAGAACTTATCCAAACTCTCTTATGATACTCAGTACATCTTTCAAAATTGGAATCAAACATCTAGTAAATGAATAATAAGATATACATTTGATTATTTAAAAATAGACAAATATATAGACACATATAGACATGTTCATATAGACAATTATATAGACATACACAGAAACAAATATGTAGTCATTCTTATTTTTAAATTTTTTAAATTTTAACAAAATACAAAGTTGTCCATAGTACAGTTATTTTATGCATGTAATGTTCCAACATCAACCGACCTTACCTCCACCAATGTCCCCAGTCCCCAACCACCCATGCATGCCCCTTAGCAGTCACACAACAAACTTACTCTACATTACTTGCTCCAGTAAAAGAGCATTGAATTATCATGAAATAGAGCAACAAACAATAAAAAGGATTTAAATAGCTATGTTTGGGGTTCAACAGGGTGATACCATTTCTCAGAAACTCTTCAGCGCCACCCTCCAGAACATCAGGCGACAATTAGAATGGGAAGGAATGGGAGTAGGCAACTATATCACCTCTGCATCGCTGATGACATGGTTCTAATAACACCAAATATTAGCCACGTGGCACAAATGCTGGCTGACTTCGACCAAGAATGTGGAAAGATAGGTCTACAGCTGAATCTCAACAAAACAATGTTCATGAAAAATGAACCAGTTCCAGAGGCCCCATTCACTCTCAATGGAACAAACATCTCTGAATGCAGCAGTTATGTGTACCTAGGTTGAGAAGTCAACATGATGAATGACCTAAAACCTGAGCTGCGTAGGGGAAAGAGAGCAGCATGGAATGCCTTCAAGAGCATGGAAGAAATAGCTGAATGGACAAAGAACCTCCGGCTCTGGGCACAGAGCCCACCATTGACCCCACCATTCTCCCTGCATCAACATACACCTCAGAGACCTGGGCCCTATAAAAGCAGGATGAGAACGCTATTCGGGTCTCCCAAAGAGGAATCAAAAGAGCTATACTTGGAATATCATGCCTCACTCAAGTGAGAGAAGGAATCCAAAGTTTCGACATCCATTGATGATCCAGAGTCAGGGACTCTTTTTCGTTTGCCAAGGCATCAAAAAATCAGACGGGCTGGACATGTAATGCTATTTGGAGATAACCATTGGACTAGAGCCATTACTGACTGGATCCCACGGGATGACAAAAGATCACGTGGCTACCCACCTACAAGATGGTCAGAATTCTTCGTCAAGGCCCTGAAGCGAACGGTTTGAGGCTCTTCATATTCCTGAATCAACCAGATACCATTGGGCTAGACTGGCACATGATAGGGTCAAATGGAAATGTTATTGGCGACCGCTTGAGCAAATCAATGAACAACGGGATGTTAAGTGATCAAGTGATGTTTGGGGAAAATTTCAGCTGGCATGCAGGTATGGACAATACCTTCTGGAAGGAATAAAAGGAGAGTAAGTAACATCCTAGTATACATCAATGGACTAGCAAGGCTAATCCATAATAGCAAGTTAGGAAATTGGTGCCACGAGTGTGGAGCATCAATAAAACTATTTTCTGGTTGTTACTGCAGATAAATGGGCCGTGCAGTATGTGACCCAAGTAAGGCAAAAACGCATGATTGGCAAGTATTTGCTTAGAGGGTATTTGGCAAGAAAAGGCCTTTTAGAAGTGAAAGCTTAAGTCCATACATGTAAAAAACACATTTAAGTGCAGTAAAATAATCTACCGTTTTAGAGATAGACGATGGCTGTGGCCCCCAAGGCTCCCTTTTTCTGTTTCACCTGTGTTCCTGGAACCACCAAACAATCTGAAGAATGTCAAAAACTGCAGAGCACAAACTGAGGAACATCCATGTTGAGAAGATATTTTGTGGAGACTTACTAGGGAAGAAAAGAAGATGGTGGGGGGTGGGGTGGGGGGATGGCAGCGATAGATTTCCTGTGTGACACTTCGGCTTCTCAGGCACTGGGACTAAGTCATAGATGTGGAACAGCCCTGTGCTGAAAAGAATGAGAAAATAATATCTATCTCATCTAAGAATCTCTCTCATCTGAGAATCTCTCTCATCTGAGGATCTCTCATCTAAGGATCTCTCATCTAAGGATCTCTCTCATCTGAGCATCTCACCTTTGTGGATCTCTCTCCTCTGTGGATCTCTCTCATCTGAGGATCTCTCTCATTTGAGAATCTCTGTGAATCTCCCCATTTATGTCCACACTTCCTAGTAGAGACAAGAGTCTGAAAGAGTTATTCTGGATACTTTTATTTATTTACACTTAAGTCTCCTTGGAAGCAGAAAAGGATTCATAATAATCCAGGTGCCACCCCACACTGAGGAGAGCAATATTCCTGCCCGTCTAGAGTTCATCCTGCAGGCAGACTTTAGGGGAGCGTGGGGTGTCTGGCTCCCTGAACCCTGGTCTCTCTCTTGCTGGGCCCTGACAGGTATTGATTCAGCAGTGAGGTGGAAAACTTGAGGGGACTCTCCTTATCCCGACTTCTGCATCAGACTCTCAGCAGTGCTTGGCTAAGGCTCAGCAGCCTGTCATCAATCATCTTCAATTTTGACATTCCAGACAGATTCCCTCCATGTTTTTCTATCTCTTCAAGGTTAATGGATCTTCACTGCTAGAGGGGCCTTTTAGTTTCTGCCCTCACTATGACACAATCTGTTAGAACAATAACATCAAGGAGAGTGAATGAATGAGTAAATAGCTTCTGTTTGAACACCCTGTCATAACGAAGAAAACCTATGGAAGCTTTGGAATTAGACACAGATAACTATCCCCTTTGCATTTTAACATTTCTTTTTCTCTTTTCTCTTTTCTGTTTTTTCTCTTTCTTTTTCAAAAATAGGAAACTTTCAGTGCCTTCCTTTCTATTTATTCACACATTCACTATATTTATCTTATTACTTTTGTAATTATTTTATCTAACAAAACTTTTATCTATTTATTAAAAGTATACTTTTATGCCTACCATGCTCCAACACACTCTAAAGATAGAACATACCTAAGTTTGGGGGTTGCATATGGCTCAGGCCTCATGAAGATGGTAAAACTAGCTGAAACTGAAGAAATAATCAGGTGTGTGTGAAGAACCTAGCAAAATGTTCTAATATTCAAGCTGTAGAATATGTGTATCGAAATGTCTTTTTTACTAAAGCAAATTCATCAGTACTGCAAGATCAAGTAATGAAGTATCAACACATGCAATGACTATTCCAAGAGACCCAACAGATAGATTATAACTGGGTCTTGGTAACAATAATCGACATCATTGTAAACCTGCTACTGTCTACTTGGAGTTACAGCAATCAGGATTAGGGGCAGTGGAAAACAAGACTTGCCTGTGCCATTGTCAATAGTTGGGCAGTAGCAGTGCAGCAGCAACAGAGAATAGGAAGCACAATGTGAGCTCACGTGCAATTGAAGGCAAGTTGATCTTATGAAGGCCAGAGAGATAGCACAGTGGATAGGGCATTTGCCTTGCACACTGCCTACCTGGGTTCAATTCCTGGCATCCCATATAGTCCCCTGAGCATCGCCAGGAATAATTCCTGAGTGCAGAGCCAGGAGTAACCCCTGAGCATTGCCGGTGTGGCCCAGAAAGCAAAATAAAAATTGATCCTGAAATACTGTGGTTTTCAATTGTTGGTCCATAGAGTCACAGGGTCCAACGCCTTTCTAAAATGCACTTTAAAAACACTTGAGCACATACATTGTCTTTGGAGATAACTTGGTAACTTGTCTGTCACCACAAGATGCTCACTGTTTGTTAAGTGAATTAAAGAGTGCCTTATCTCCATTATCAGCAGCCCTTTTTCCCTCCCTCTGTCTTACATACTGAAGGATCCTGGGCAAACAGCCCACCAAGAAGACTTAAATTGTTTTGTTCCGATTATGTCTTTGTGTTACAAACCATGAACTCATGTATAAACCTGTGGGGCAGACAGCCTAATCTAATTCTTAAAAGACTCTAAGAAACATTGAATCTGCTCAAGAGACACAATATGAAATGAGATTCACAGGCATTGTTAGCTCTTAAATGCCAAGAAAAGGGTAGCTTTCCCTCAGGCAGCAGTTTAATAGATCCTTTCAGTACGTAGTTTGTTGCCAGAGCTTAGAAGTCCATCTTGGCAGAGGTGGGGAGTCTAGGAAAGTCTCACAAAGGATATAAAATCTACTTTGCATCTAAGGCAAGCAACTGCTTTTCTGAAGAGAATATCTGAATCTCTTCCAGATATTACACCTGAGATTTTCTGTACTAAATCTTCATTTAACTAATACCCTCTGCTAGCCTCTTAAGAACTCATCAGTATATATCCATGGAGTTCCTTCAAATTCTAGGACAGTTTGCATGATTTTATTTTTACAAAATAAACACAGAACGTGTATTCATCTAAGATCTAAATTTTATTAAATCTAGTTTAATAAGTTTAATAAGTTTATAATAAAATTAAAATAAAATTAAAATAAAATAAAATAAAATAATAAAATAAAAATAAAAATAAGTTTAATAAGTTGACATAAGGCTAAGATCAAGTTTACTTTTCACATGTGCTGTCCCACTGTGTTTTCAAAACATCCTTTAGTGATATATTACTGTGATTATAATTGCTTTATAGTTTTAGAAAATAAAAACATCAAAACTCACATATTTCACAGGGGAACTTTGGACTTAGAAAAGTCTGTCCTTAAAAAACCATACCCCCTTCCATGAAAACAATAATAGCTATAATAACTCCACCAACACAAGCCCTATTTCCACATTTATTTGAAAACAAAGAAAATGATAGTGGACTATGGGGGTAAAAAGGGTGGAATGTGATGTGAACTAGTGAATTTAGCTGGTCATTTTAAATCTCACCCACAGAGAAGGTTTCTGGTCAAAATAGATAATGGGATAGCTAGAAGGAGACAGCAGGGGATATAAGAAAGTCCCCAGTGGAAGACCATCCTCTTTTCCCCTTACTTGCATACAGACATATGACAGAACAACAAAGGTCTCACTTCCTTGTACCTGGTCTTAGTAAGAGACAGGAACAAGAAGCCATTGAGGTACATTCCTCGAGAGGCCTACCTACAGATTACAGAGCATCAAGCTCGGCAATAAACACAGGTTAGAGAACTCCAGCTGCAAATTTCAGACCAGGACTGCCGCTATTGGACATCATAGGCACAAAAGCAGGTCATGCACTGAAGGATGGAAGACTGCAGAGACAGGACCAGGATGTTAGAATCAGGAGCAGACATCCAGGGATAAGACAAGTGACATATACTGTGAAAAGAGGGGACTGGAGAAAGGAGAGGCAAGACCCATCTACTTAAACTGTACAATAAATGTCTAATTATGCATCTGAGTTTATATGCAAATATTTCCTACAGTTCTCAAGAGTCCACAATCTTAGGAATAAATCCATTTTTGTATTAACAATCTATATGAAACAAACCACTGATACCGAGCTTTAAATTCCAATAACTTTCCAGATCTTCTTGCTCATTGGACAACTGAAGTAATTTCTACTAAAGAGATTTCTGTAGGATGAAAATATCATCAAGGTAGCCCCAGTGACTTCCTGTTGACTTCAACATTGAAGACAAGACTCTTCAATAAGGCCCAAGATCCTTGTTGAGGGTTGGCTCTTGTCCCTGTGGTCTCATCTCTGTACTTACTTACCGACTCCCTGACTGTTGTTCTTTGCCCCTAAACTCTTCTTTCAGATCTCTGATGACAATGAGACTCCTTCCAACACACGATTCTGTTTCTTCCACTTGTGATGCTTTTTCCTATTACTATTTGTCATTTATTTATTGCCCTTCCAATATCATTTACCTGGGAAAGTCTGCTCAACCCCCTACCCTCATTCTGCCCTATGTTGTGTGCCCGGCTTGTTGCAAAGTTGATTTTGTTTGTTTTCTGAGAGAACAACAGCATTTCATTGAACTTTTTTTTTTTAATATTTTATTATACCACGTGAGATATACAATTACAAAAAATGTTATTGTCTGGGTTTCGGTCATACATTGTTTCAGCACCCATCCCTCCACCAGTGCCCATTTCCTACCACCAATGTCCCCAATTCCCTCCCCTCTCCCCTAACCTGCCTCTATGGAGAGCTCTTTATCTCTTCTCTTTCTCTTTCTTTCTCTCTCTCTTTCTCTCTTCCTTCTCTTACACACTGTGGATTTCGATACATACATTTAGAGGTTATCATGAGTATCTTTTTTACCTGTATTCAATACTCAGTTCTAGGCTTGTATTATTACTTACAACAATTGCTAGCATATGTGAACTTTTCTTTTTAAACATTAATTATTTGATCTCTACTTACTGGCATCATGAGAACAAGGATTACACTTGATCTGTTCATCTTAGTCTATACCTCATTTCTTGACATGGTATATTGAGTGCAAACAAATTCATTAAAGATGGGATAAAATACCAATATTTAAAATCTAGCCAAAATAATAAAATAATTAGGAATGACTTCTTCTTGTTGCCAGAGAGGAGTCATTCTCCTTCAAATAAATAAAAAAGAAATTTTAGTTAAATGTCAAAAGCATAATTTTAGACATTTCTTAAATATTTCATTGTGTCTAGTTTCTTAAAATTCTCTAATACTAATTCAAAATTTATTGAAGATTCTGTGTCTCTATTAGAAAACTGTTTATTTTACTTCCTTTAACATTGGTTGGCTTTTGATGTCAGTTCTGCTTTTTCATTTCTCAGTCTTATTTAATATTTTATGTTCTATTTTCTGTCTTCAGAGAAAGCACCTTCTGGTTACTGTCAGCATCCCTAACTCTTACAACTTTTTCATATTTTCTAATGTGTTACTTTGAATATCTTGAACACTGAGAATCTAGAAAACCAAGCTAATTGGATTGACATATTCCAACTAGAGGGTTGTTCAAAAACAAGATATATGGCAGACATATATCTCAATTTTTGCTTCTTAGTCAAATTAGCTAGATAGCTTTTAAAATTTCTAATGACTTTCTAATATTCCTTTTAATATGTTTGAGGGAAAGATCACAAGCATG
>JAJIBD010009969.1:0-17567 GCA_021461705.1 Cryptotis parvus | reverse complement strand
TGCCATGTCTACAGCCAGAGTCCACTGCCTTGTGACTGTGCTCCACAGAGACTGCCGAAACTTTCAGGCACATCCATTTTTTTGGCTGGAAACTGCAGGCCTTCTCAGAATCAGGGTAGATGAACCCCCAACCCCTCACCCCTAATCCTTCCATACTTCTCACAAGGCCCAGCAACCACACCCCATTCCATCACTACCACCATGTAAGCCCACTGCCCAGTTATATATCCTGGATTTTCTGGGGTGCCCAGCCACATCATCTTTATAACTCCAAACTCTACAATACTAGCATCCTAGTAGGAACACACCAGATTGGATGGAAATGTAATGTAGAAACCAACTAAGCTCTATTAACAAAAAACATTAACACAAAAGTAACAGCTTTGTAAACTCCCAGACAAGGACTTAATGTCTCCGTGGTGAGATATAACAATTTTCATAAATTTTCTTTTAATAAATTACTTTATGATAAGTATGTTAAGTGGTAGCAAGCAATATAAAATAAAATTATTTTTTGCTTTTTTTGGGGGTCACACCCAGTAATGCTCCAGGTGATACTCCTGTCTCTGCACTCATGAATTACTCCTGTCAGTGCTGGAGGACCATATGGAATGCTAAGAATCAAACCCAGGTCAGGCACCTGCAAGACAAATGCCATCCCCACTGGACTATCACTCCAGTCCTAAAATAAATTATTTTGGTACTGCTCCAGGGGCATATGTGAAGGGTGGCTGTGAAAATGGGACAATATGGAGTAAAGGTCACAGTTATTGTGGAATTGGCATAGAAATATAGAATGCTTCTGACAAGAGCATCATGAACAACTTTGTAAGCTATGGTGCTTAAATAAAGTATGGAAAAATGTGCCTATCAAGGAGGCAGGCTTGGGCTAATGAGGAAAACTGAGGGCATTGGTGGAAGATAGTTGACACTGATGAAAGGATTGGCACTGAGACTGGTGTACCTGAAACTCAGCAATGAATGTCTTTGTAAATCACTGTACCTTAATCAAAAGTTTTTTAAAGAAAAAATTACCTGTCATGGTCACCCTAGACATTAGGGTTCTTTCCAAGTTTCTGAAATTACATATTGTATAACTGTACTACTAAACTTGGCACTATTTTAAGTCATTTCAAGTACACAAGGAATTGCTCTGCTACTTATTTCCAGTCTCCCAAACTATGCCCTTCATATGCAAATATCCAGATTTTCAAACATACAGACTACTAACTCCAGCCTTTTAAAAAAGACAAATCAGAATTCTTTTTGAGTAACAGAAAGGACAATTTTAAATATAGAACATCTTGGCTCGAAGGCTTTAGCTATTCAGTGTGGGGGCATTTTTCCTCCTGCCTTTCCTGAGTATTTCTTTTACTCAATCTATATAACTGGATCATTTATTTCCCTTCTCCCTTTATTTTTCTGTTTTCCCCTGCCCCTGAAAAACAAGAACACATTCTCTCTCAACTTGACCAGGTACTTAATTTCTTATGATACTTTCTAAGGAGTATTCCTACAAAAAGAACATAATCTCTAAAAAAAAGAACATATCTAAAAAAGGAATTCTAATCTAAGAGTAAAATGTTATTTTTTCTTCCATATCTTAAGATTTAAATAGAGGGACTGTTTTTGGATCATTTCTGTTTTTTGTGGGGGTTTTTTAGTTTTGTTGTTTGTTTTGTTTTTAGTGCCACAATGGTGATGCTCAGGGGATTATTCCTACCTCTTCACTCAGGAACTACTCAAGATGAATTCCTAATTCTGCATGACAGGGGTTGAACGTGTTCTACCATATCTCCAGTACCTCTTTTCATACTGTTTGCTCATTTTTAATCTACTGAAAAGTAGAAGTCATAATTTCCCATCATTAACCTAAGGTAATTATTCCTTTATATTGGACTTTTACATTATTTTTGAATTATACTTTAAAGAAATTGTGCTATAAATATAACAGAAAATAATAAACTATGAGAGATCATATATGTTAGTTGACATTTTACTTATTATTAAATTCTTACTGATATAGTATACTTATGAAAGAATATAAAGTACATTGCTATGCCATTATTAAATAAACTACAAGCTCTAACTTGGATTTCACCTTCGCTTTTAAAAATCCTCATTAAAATTATTAATTTGCTTAAGGAACCTATTCAAAATATATACCACATTGCTTTTATCTATCATAAGGTAGCAGCAGATTCATAAAATTTATGTCACAACAAGATACTGAAAGTAAAGTTAACCACTATTTCCATTTTATTACTAAAATGACTGCTATGATCACTCATGAGAGCATTTACAATAACAGGGTATGTGATCACCTTATACGCATGACTCCTCCTTTCTCCTATGTTAAATTATTTAGGAGAGGTATCCATATCCTTCTCCCTCTAAGAAAACATGGAAGTGTGTCTCAACTAAATCAGAAAGTTACTGATTTAATGATAAAGAATTAAAAGTTATGTATCAGAGTCGAGGAAATAACTAATTTATGGAATCTTATTCCAAAAGAAAGTTTTGATGCATTCATCTATTTTTGTAAAACACAAACATAATAAAAACTGTTCTTGAGATGTCTGACCACTGATATTTAGCATACACCAAAAAATAGATATGAGGTTTGTGAATCATTCAAAAGCATCTACATTATGTGGCTGGTGTCCTTACCATGTCAATCAGAAAGTTGTAGCAAACAAGGAAAACAAAAACTTCCTTTTAAAATCTTGCAAACTATTCCAAAACAAAAACCATTTCTGTGGTTTGAAGCATTTGGCTAAGCACAGGCATTTCGAAACAAGGACATGCTCATGCTAATGTGCACCATATGTCTGAGAAAAGAGAATGTGACTGTAGTGTTTCGCAAACATAAATTGACCAGACAACCATTTTCTAAAGCATTTAACTTTCACCAGAGAATAAAACTTAAGCACAGTTTGAAGAAAATATTTACCTCAATGCTAATCTAAATGTAAACTCTAAAAAAAACACACCCAAAACTTTATATTTAGACTCTGCTGTTATAACATCTTTCTCAGAGCATTCATCAACTTCTATTTTCAAAGACATGTAGATGTATACCCTTCCAGTGTTTGAAAGCTATGGTTGTAACAACAGAAAGAAAACTCCTTATCATTCTGTTCCTGATTTGTCTGTTCTGAACATCCTTCAGTCATTCCAAAGTCCTCTAAAGTAAGTACTCCTCGAAGGTAATGGAGAACTTTCCACATGATGGTACCTCATGTGTCAAGCTGAAGCTTTATTCAAGATTACTTATAGAAGTTCTGTCTGTTTGTTAGATATGTCAAGGACTTTGTTTATAATTTCTTCCTGAGTTTTCAGTCAAGTCTCTAGTACTACTGAATATGCCCTTCATTATACTCTTGCTTTCTCAGATGAGTTCTTAAGAGGGCAGAACCATCAGTAACACGCCCTAGCATGAGAATGTAGGCAGGCATAACAGGTTTGACAGCTGGCTCACTAATTCTGAGTTGGGAAAAGGAAATTCCTGCCCTGCCTACATCCGATGGAATCACAGGTTTACTAAAACAGTTCAGCAGAGCTGCTTTCAGAAAGGAGGTGGGAGGAGGGGGCGGAAAGTCACCTATTATTCATAAAGAGGAACCCACAGAAAAAGGTTGTTGCTGTATCACAATAGTAATCTGCTACAAGGATGCCAGAGCATTTAGAACTGTGATAATGAAGAATTTCGAGAACATATTTAAAGAGAAAGAGAGAAAATGTTCTTACTTTACACAGATTCTGAAAGCCTTTCTGAGGCTTACATATATGCACATATAATTTTAATGATTTGATACTTTAAAAATACCAATATTTATATAGTTAAATGTTCAAACATTTGTTTTTCTTTCTTGAAAAGTAAAAAAAAACATGTTAATCTCTTGAATACTTTTTATAGTGAAATAAAATTATAAAATAATTCAGCAATACAGAGATATGTAGATAATTTTGCATATAAATTATATGCAGCTGTAGTCAGCATTACTACTTGCTCAGGACTTAGATCTTTGGTTTTTGTTGGTTTTGAGCCACCCTGGTCTATGCTTATGGGTTACTCCTCATTCTGTGCTTAAGCATCACTCCTGCAGGACATGTACAAACTGTATTTGTGCTGGGAATTGTAGAGTATCTTTTCTGCTCTACAATCTCTTATGACTTTTTAAAATTACAAATATCTAAATGAGAGACTACTTGGACTCCTAGGGTCTGCAATCCTTGGGATCTTGTGGAGTTAAAGTTAAATTGTGTGCCGAGGGAGTGAAAAGCAAAACAGTAACAGACAGAACCAGCAAAGCAGCAAAGTTCACATAAGTCTGAATCAATTTGATTATGCGAACGAAACAGGGAAATATTCCTTCCCTATACCACATGCTCCATCTTCCCCCAACTTTACTTCCTTCTAGCCAACTTAGCTTCTCAGATGACCTGTCATTTCTGTGCCTCTTTCCAATCTTATTTTTTTTTTTTTTTTGTGACTACAAAGGTGTTTTGGTGGTACACCCCATTCGCAATGCACCTCCCACTCCCAGGCGCCTATGCCCTGTTTCCCTCTTTCTTCTGTCTTTCTGTCTCATTTTTTTAAATTTGGTGCCTCAGATTTAGAGTTTATCATAAGTCTTTGGTATATTCAGTGGTGAGTTTTAATCTGCCATTCCATTTCCCATTTTATTAAAATGGTTGTTACCTATTATTTATGTTTACTGTGATCTAGGAGCAGAAGAGAACCCATAAGACCATTATCTTTCCTGAGCCACCTTTGCACACAAAGAGGCAGCTGCTGTCCTGGGAACCTGAGAACCAACAGTCTTACCTGGCAGTCCAAGCTATCTTTACAACCCTTTTCTTGACCCCCCACAACCCCCCAGAATTCTTTGTTCCATATCACTATTCAATTGTCTATTCCAAACCCAACCAATTCCTAAAATCGAGTAGCTAACATTTAGTTGGTTATTCTAATTAATTGACTAAATTAAAAAAAAATCAACAGTGTTTTCCAACTGTTCCCTTACCATTTCCACATCCATCCTTTCTTCTCCAAAGTCCATGAACACCGCTAACTTTAGCCACTGGGTTCCTCCAAATGATGCTTGGTTATCATTTATTTTTCATTCCTTCTATTACCTTCTGTCTATATGTTAGTTTCTTTCTTTTTTTTTGTTTTTGTTTTATAATGTATATTTATTTAAACCATAATGTTCCACTAAACCTTGTTTTAACTTTGACTTACAGAAAGGGGGAAAAGGCAGAAGAGAGAGGAAGCAGGCTAGTTTTATATCCCCACAACCCAGACCTTCCACTCCAATGGAAAGCCATCAGGGTCAAATTCCCTCAGGTAATTTCTCCTAGGCCCTTTGAGATGTCGATGTTGAGAGCCAAGATCTGCCTTGGAAGTGACCCTGCAGGGTCCAGTGGAGGAGGGGCTTTGGAGATGAACTGCATCTCAGAGTACAAAGGCATGTATCTGTACCAAAGAATATTCTATAGCCATTTAAATATTTCTCCAAGTCTTGTTAGTTTCTTTCTACTGAACATTTCTTCTAAAGTTTTCATAACCTGACTCTAAAGAAAAAAATCCCCTACATTGCTTGTTTTATAAAATGACTATCCTATTTTTTTTTGCCCTTTAAAATATCATCTCTTTGTCATTCATTCAGTCCTTATCTCTTACTCTCTCCAAGCCTATGGACAACTCTAGAGTGTATCCTCAACACTCACCAAAACATTAATGTCCCCTAATTGCTGAAACTAGTAGCTTCTTTTCACTTTTACACACATTTCAGTGAGCCGTTTATATATTATATTTATTTCATAATAAATAATTAATGTTTTTATTCTTAGCCACAAGACCATTTGTGCAAAATTTCTCTTCCTGTGAACTTCCAGATCTCACTGCCTATTTCTTCCTCCCACTCCTGCCCATTTCCATATCTTTCAGAAGAGGTTTCCTTTTTCTCTAACAATTAGTTAGAAATGTTCTTCTATAAGTGGGAGAAAAAATGAAGATACTATGTAGAATGTTAACTCTTTTATACATAAAATCAGTGTTTTGGAATGATCTCTTCTACTTATTTGTTTTGGTTTTGGATGGTTTGGCATTTGGTGATGATCAAGGCTTTCTACCCTAGCTCAAGTCTCAGAGACCATTTTTAGTTATGCTGTGAAACCATAGCAGTGCCAGTGGTTAAAGCTAGATAAGCTACCTGCAGACAAATACTCTACGAGCACTATTTCCCCAAACATGGTTATATCTCTTCAAGAGTGTCACATTATACTGCAACGTTTGTTTAGGTGTCCATCCATCAAATTCTTTATCCTCAAAACTGCAATTAGCTTTGTTGTAGCTAATACTAATTAATCAAATCAGTGGATTTTAATGATTACTTAGCCAAATACAAAACATGTATATTATGCATATTTATATGCATGAAGAGCCTATCACAGCCCGGTAAGAGCCTATCACAGCCCAGCTCATTCAGACCCACCCTGCAGCAGTCTTTTTCAAGTCTGGCCCAGGTATGCTGATCCAGAGACTCACAGACATGGGTCAGAGCTGCTACAGGCTCTCCCTGTGCCCAGCCGCTCACAAGGTTCCCGGTATGGCGGGTTCTAGCCCTGGCCTAACACCCCAGCAGAGCCTCGCAAGAAGCCAGACAACCCCCCACTCCATGAGGGCTGCCATTTCCACATCCGGACTTCCCTCTCTTCAGAACTCCACCCAGCAGAAAAGCCTATCACAGCCCATTCATAAATAAATACTGGAGATCAGAGGTGACTACAAGAGTATGCCACCTGCACAGCAGAGCCTGGCAAGCTACCGTGTTATATTTGATATGCCACATACCAGTAACAATTATAGACCTCATTCCCATGACCTGATGGAATGGTTTGAGGTTCTTTATGTTCCTGGAGCAAGCAGATGCCCTTGGGCTCTCCTAGCATGAGACAAGACATATCAAGATGTTATTGGTGCCTGCTTGAGTAAATCAATGATAAACGGGAAGACAGTGATACAGTGATATATACGCATATTCTAGATTACATGTATTCTTTCTAAGTCAATGATTTTGAAGTTGAATACTGAATACCAAAGTTATAGTAATTACTATTCATCTTGATAATTATATTAATTATTAATATATATTTTATGGAAACTAAATTCTATTATTTAAAAACTAGTCTACTACTGGTTCTGTCCTTTTTGACTATTGATGGTGTGACATTCATCAAAATAAAATGTGTGCATATATTTTAATATGATATATACCTATGTGAATGTTCTATATTTTGTCCCTTTGTTTATTTACGTATTTTGTTTTTGATCCACATCCAGCTATATACAGGTCCTATTCCTGCCTATTCACTCAGGGATTACTCCTAGCAGAGACCATATTGGATAGTAGGGATTAAATATAGGCCATCCACATGTACATAAAATGTTTTATTGCTTAGTTTCTATTTTTTGGGGGTGGCATTTTGGGTCTCACTCAGCAATGCTCAGGGGTTCCTCCTGGATCTACTCTCAGGAATTACTCCTGGTGGTGCTAGGAGTATAGGATGCTGTGGATGGAACCCAGGTTGGCCGTGTAAGGCACTCTACCTGCTGTACTATGGCTTCAGTCACCTTCAGTTCTATTTTTTCCGATTTTTATTTGATTCTCTTGTTCTTACCAATGTTTTTTTTTATCTACTAGTCTTTCTTGCCAACAAAATAATTGAGTAAATCTATGTTCACTGTGTTCCTTCATCTTTCTTTTATAGGAATACACGCTTCTGAATATTTTTTGTTATAAGGGAGGTCTTTTTATAAAAAATTATCTCTTTATAAAAAGAAACAGAAATAAGTCTGCATTTCTAAAAATACAGTCAGAGGCAGGAAAAGGAATAAAATTAATTTGTCTTTCTGTTAGCAAACTTAGCATCTATGTAATTCTACTTTAAATTTAGTTCATATATTTTTACTAAATCTGAAAAATATATTGCTTTCCATCATTGTTATGGTTATGTTAGAATGTAATATGACTAATAACAACTTTAGTGTTGTTTATGTTTTCAGTATCAATATGACTTGAAAGAAAAGTGACAAGTACATTCATTCATTTAACCTTATGTCAAATTAATCTTATTCAGAAATTTCAGTGTCTATAATGTCTTATATTGGATGGTAGGAATTCATGAAGTGCCATTGAAACAAATAGTTGCTTAAATTGTTAATTTTTTACATACTAATAAAATCTGAAAAGTCTCTTTTCAGAGGTAGGGGTCCTATTTCAATAGGTAGGGCATTTGCCTAGCATGCATTCAACCTGGCTTCCCATATGGTTATGGAGCACTGGCAGGAGTAATCCCTTAGCACAAAGTCAGTAGGTTAGTAATGATGGGATGTAGGGCTGCATCTGGTGATGCTAAGAGGAACATGTGGTTCTGGAAATCAAACATGTGTCCTTACTGCTATATTATATTCCTGCCCCCTAAAATAACTCTTTAATTACCACACAATTATTCTCCCTGACATTTTCTTCATTCTTTCAAGTCCCCCATTCCCAACACCAAAACCTTAACTACTGCTTAAGTAATATAATGGGGGACTGAGAAACAGGACTGGGGTTAAGAAGCTTGTCTCATATATTGGTATAGTCCAAACCCTCCAAATCAAAACAAGAAAACTATACAATAGTGTGCTAAATAATGTTTTTGTTTTGTTGTGGATTTTTTTTTACTTTTTTGGGTCAGACCCAGTAATGTTTAGGGTTAGTCCTGGCTCTGCACTCAGAAATTACTCCTGACGGTGCTAGGGGATCATATGGGATACAAGGGATCAAACCCTGGTTGGCCATGTGCAAGGCAAATGCCTACCAGCGGTATCACTTTGGCTCTGTTGTGTTTTATTTTCTCTTATATTTCACTGTATCACTGTATCACTGTCTTTCCGTTCATCATCGATTTGCCCGAAGCGGGCACCAGTAATATCTCCATATGACCTGTCTCATGCAAGTAGAGCCCAAGAGCACCTGCTTGCTCCAGGAACATAAAGAGCATCAAACCATTCCATCAGGTCATGGGGATGAGGCCTATAATTGTTATTGGTATCTGGCATATCAAATACGACATGGGTAGCTTACCAAGCTCTGCCGTGCGGGTAGCATACTCTTGTAGTCATCTCAAAATCCAGCATTTATTGATGAACTGCATGGCTGCAAGCAGCTGCGTGAGTCAGGCTGTGATAGGCTGGTCTGCTGGGTGGAGTTCTGAAGAGGGGAAGTCTGGATGTGGAAAATGGAGGTCCTCATGGAGTGGGGGGTCATCTGGCTTGTTGTGAGGCTCTGCTGGGATGGCGGGCCAGGACTAGAATCTGCCATCCCTCACGGGCACCTCATGAGCGGCTGGGCACAGTAAGAGCCAGTAGCAGCTCTGCCCCATGTCTGTCTCTGGATCAGCATACCTGGGCCAGATTAAAAAAGACTGCAGCAGGGTGGATCTCGATGAGCCGGGCTGTGATAGGCTGGTCTGCTGGGTGGAGTTCTGATGAGGGGGAATTCCGGATGTGGAAAATGGAGGTCCTCATGGAGTGGGGGGTCGTCTGGCTTGGTTTTTTTTTTTTTGCCTTTTTTTTGGGTCACACCCGGCGACACTCAGGGGGTTTCTCCTGGCTCTGAACTCAGGAATTACTCCTGGCAGTGCTCGGGGAACCATATGGGATGCTGGGAATCAAACCTGGGCCAGCACAGGCCGGCTGCAAGCAAGGCCAACGCCCTACCCACTGGGCTATCGCTCCGGCCCCTCGTCTGACTTGTTGTGAGGCTCTGCTGGGGTGGCGGGCCAGGGCTAGAATCTGCCATCGCTCACGGGCACCTCATGAGCGACTGGGCACAGTGAGAGCCAGTAGCAGCTCTGCCCCATGTCTGTCCCATACTCTGGTTTCTCTTCAGATCGCATAAATCTTTCTCTTATATTTCATTCTCTTTAATTTACACTGTGTACATACACACTACAAACTTATATTCACTCTTCAAGTACCTTGTTCAAAATCTACCATTAGTTTTTAAGTTTTTGGCATTATGCTACAGAGCTAATGCTGCTTACTGTCTATTTGGATGACCATAATTCCTCAACTCAAGCCTGAATCTTTCTAATTGGCACATCTCAATTTTACTTGTCAACTTTAAGTTTATGTTCACATCATTTCTGTTTAAAATTTTCCTTCCTTATCACTTGTATAAATATTTGCTCTGCTCATCCCACATGGCAGTTATAATAGCCTTTGTGATTTATTATTATTAATCTTCAAAATCATGGTACAGGCAATGTGATGCAAGTGCCTTAAGGGAAAACATGAAAAAGGAAAATTGCCTACCACAGAGGCATGAAGGGGTGAGAGGGAAACTGGGGACAGAGTGTATGCCTGAAACTCTACCCCGAGTAAATCTATAACTTGGTAATTGACAATAACTCATTAATTTTTAAAAAAGATGACAGCAGATATTCCAAACAAAACAGTATTTTTTTAAAGCTTGAATAAAGAAACAGTGTGATGCCTGAGATATTCCCATTTTCTCTCTCTATACATCTTTTTCTCTTCCTTTCTCTAGGGGCCATGCCAAACAGCTATAATTCTGGGCACTTCCACGGAAACCTCTGTCCAGTGCTTTCTATGCAGCTCAATCCAATGGTGCTTGGGTTCCCTGAAATGTGCATCTTAGATTATTTTTTAAGTTCTAGAAAACTTTAAAAATAATTTGTAACTTAGAGTTTCGAATTCATATAAAACTGATCATCTTACCCTGAGTTTTATACTAATAAATAATATACCTCATGGACAGGTGAAATAAAAAAATGGATAGCTATCTTTATAAAATTGACTCTATGAACTTTTAAATAAATTATTTACCATACTGCTATATTGTTACGCCTAAGAAAAGTATATTGTCATATTTTATTCTTATACCAGGCAGAAACTATTCTTCACTAACTCTAAATATGATCATTTAGCCTTGCTCAATAGTAAAGATAAATTTCCTTCATCAACATAAACAATTTAACCCAAAATATTGAAAATCTAAACCATTTTATGAATACCATATGAAGAAATAATTTCTTGGGGATGAAGAACTTATTAATTGTGAAGACGCATGCCTTGTTTATAACCAACTTGGGTTCAATGCTCAGAAATATATTTGTGCTACGAAGCACCATGAGAAGTGACCACACAGTACAAAGCCAGGATTCTGACTTTCATATAGGACCCCAGGTTCAAATACTAGCACCACATGTCATTACACAGTACCACAGGGACTTGTCCCATAAAAACAAAATAATGAGAAAAGACCGAACACCTGAAGAATCTGCCATCGGTACTCATCAATACACTAGCTCAGCTCTTCACACGCTACCTGTCTGAATGCAAGGTGCCCTCCCAATGGAAAACCAGCAGGACAGTTCTACTGTTCAAGAAGGGAGACATTCACGACATCGGCAACTATCGCCCCATCTGCCTGTTGTCCGTCATCCACAAGCTGTTTACACGAGTCATCCTGAACAGGATTAGCAGAACACTAGATGAAGGACAACCATGCGAGCAAGCTGGCTTCCGGAAAGGATTCAGCACAATCAACCATATCCACACAGTTACCAAGCTCATTGAGGTTTGAAGGGAGTACAAGATGCCGCTCTGTCTCACGTTCTTTGATTTATAGAAAGCCTTTGATTCTGTGGAGACTGAAGCAGTATTCGAAGCCCTAGCCAAACAGGGTGTTCAAACCCAATACATCAAGATCCTTCGTGAGCTGTATTATGGATTCACCACCAGGATCTCACCATTCTACAAAGAAGTGATCATTATTGTCAAAAGAGGGGTTCGACAGGGTGATACCATTTCATCAAAACTCTAGAGCGCCACCCTCGAGAACATCATGTGACAATTAGAATGGGAAGGAATGGGAGTGAAGATAGAAGGTCGGCAACTACACCACCTCCGCTTCACTGATGACATCGTTCTAATTACACCAAACATTAGCCAAGTGGCACAGATGCTGGCTGACTTCCACCGAGAATGTGGAAAGATAGGTCTATAGCTGAATCTGAAGAAAACTATGTTCATGAAAAATGAACTAGTTCCAGAGGCCCCATTCACTCTCAATGGAACAAACATCTCTGAATGCAGCAGTTATGTGTACCTAGGTCGAGAAGTCAACATGATGAACGACCTAAAACCTGAGCTGCGCAGGAGGAAGAGAGCAGCATGGAATGCCTTCAAAGGCATCAAAGAAATAGCTAAAAGGACAAAGAAACTCCGGCTCCGGACACATCTCTTTGACTCCACCGTTCTCCCTGCATTAACATATGCCTCAGAGACCTGGGCCCCTACGAAAGCAGGATGAGAATGCTATTCGGGTCTCCCAGAGAGGAATCGAAAGAGCTATGCTTGGAATGTCATGCCTCACTCAAGTGAGAGAAGGAATCGGAGTTCTGACCTCCGTCGCTATTCCAGAATCAGGGATGCTGTCTCATTTGCCAAGGCATCTAAAATCAGATGGGCTGGACATGTAATGCGATTTGGAGTCAACCGCTGGACTAGAGCCATTACCGACTGGATCCCACGGGATGTCAAAAGATCACGTGGCCATCCACCCACAAGATGGTCAAACTTCCTTGTAAAGACCCTGAAGGAATGGGTTGAGGCTCTTCATATTCCTGAATCAACCAGATGCCATTGTACTACATTGGCATGTGATAGGGTCCAATGGAAATGTTACTGGTGCCCGCTCGAGCAAATTGATGAATAACGGCATTCAAGTGATCAAGTGATCAATTAAAAAGAACAAATTTTCTTTTAACTTTAATGCACTGACAATGTAAAATAGATGCTTTATATAAAAATGATATCTTGAGTATTCTTAAGCTTAAATAAAACAGTGAATACATAAATAGTAAAGCTTAAAATACATGAAAACATGTTATTATATCTATATATGCATATACATGAACATATATATGTATATATATAAATAAAACAAAAGATGCATTTTACTCAAGTGTGAACTATCTCTTGACTAGTATATGGTACATCACAATTGTTTGATTACCTCCTTTTTTAAATGAATAAAACTACAGTTTTCTTTCTTTGTGTTGTCTCTGCCTGCTTTGGGTATCAAGGTGATATGTGCCTCATAGAAGCTGTTTGGGAGTGTTTCTGTTTCTTCTGTTTCCTGGAAGAGCTTGAAAAGGACTGGCAGTAGGTCCTCCTTAAAGGTGTGGAAGAATTCACTAGTGAATCCATCTGGACCTGGGCTTTTGTGTTTGGGCAGACTTTTTAACTGCTGTTTCAATTTCCTTGATGGTGATAGGCTTATTCAGGTATTGCAGATCTTGTTTCAGCCATAGGAGGTTATAGGATCTGGGGAATTTATCCATTTCTTCTAGGTTCTCATGTATCCCATGGCATACAGACTCTCAAAGTAGTTTTTGTTGGTCTTTTGGATTTCTGTGGTTTATGTTGTGATCTCCCCATTTTCATTTCTGATTCTGTTGGTTTTGGTTCTCTTTCCCTGTCCTTACAAGTCTTGCAAGTGGTTTGTAGATCTTGTTTATTTTTTCAAACAACCAGCACTTGGTTTCATTAATCTTTTTGGATTCTTTTTGTGTTTCCAGATCATTAATTTCCTCTCTAAGTTTATCATTTACTTATTTCTGCCTTGATTGGGCTCCATTTGTTGGTCTTTTCCTAATATTTTGAGCTGCGAAGTAAGGTGATTTATGTGGGCCCTTTCTCCTTTCCTGAATGAATCCTTGCAGAGCTAAGAACTTTCCTCTTAACACTGCTTTCACTGTGTCCCACAAGTTCTGATAGTTGGTGTCTTCATTTTCATTTGTTTCCAGGAATCTTTGGATATCCTGTTTGATTTCTCCTATGACCCATTAGTTGCTCTGAAGTGAGCTGTTCAGTTTCCATGTGTTTGGTTTGACTCCTTGTATCTGAGTCTGGTTAACTTCCTTTTTTCAGTGCATCATGGTCTGAAAAGATAGTTGACACGATTAGTATCTTTTTATTTTACTGAGGTATGCTTTTGGCTCAGCATGTGGTCTACCTTGGAGAATGCTTGACTGGAGAAAAATGTGTATTCAGCTGTTTTTAGGGGATGAAAAGCCCTATATATATCAACCAGCTCTGTTTCTTCCTTCAGGACCAGTATTTCCTGGAGAGTTTCAGTCTTGTAGATCTATCAATAGTTGATAAAGCTGTGTTGAAGTTTCCAACTATTATTGTGCTACTATTATTGCCTTCTTTGAGGTCTATTAGCAGTTGTTTATAAGTATTTTTCTGGCCGTTCTTTGGGTTCATATATGTATAGGAGTGTAATTTCTTCCTGATATACATACCCTTAATTATTAAGAAATGGCCTTCATTGTCCCTTCTAACACATATGCTAAGATCTTCAACAAAATACTTGATCACTTGATCACTTCCTGTTATTCATCGATTTGCTCGAGTGGGCAGTAACATTTCCATTGGACCCTATCACGAGCCAATGTAGCCCAATGGCATCTGGTTGATTCAGGAATATGAATAGCCTCAAACCGTTCCTTCAGGGTCTTGACAAGGAAGTCTGATCATCTTGTAGGTGGGAGGCCACGTGATCTTTTGACATCCCGTGGGATCTAGTCGGTAATGGCTCTGGTCCAGCGGTTGTCTCCAAATCGCATTACATGTCCAGCCAATCTGATTTTCGATGCCTTGGCAAACGAGACAGTGTCCCTGATTCTGGAATAGCGATGGAAGTCAGAACTCCGGATTCCCTCTCTCACTTGAGTGAGGCATGACATTCCAAGCATAGCTCTTTCGATTCCTCTCTGGGAGACCCGAAGAGCATTCTCATCCTGCTTTTGTAGGGCCCAGGTCTCTGAGGCGTATGTTAATGTAGGGAGAACGGTGGAGTCAAAGAGATGTGCCTGGAGCCGGAGGTGCTTTGTCCTTTTAGCTATTTCTTTGATGCCTTTGAAGGCATTCCATGCTGCTCTCTTCCTCCTGTACAGCTCAGGTTTTAGGTCGTTCATCATGTTGATTTCTCGATCAACATTTTCTAGGTACACATAACTGCTGCATTAAGAGATGTTTGTTCCATTGAGAGTGAATGGGGCCTCTGGAACTAGTTCATTCTTCATAAACATTGTTTTCTTTAGATTCAGCTATAGACCTATCTTTCCACATTCTCGGTCGAAGTCAGCCAGCATTTGTCCCGCTTGGCTAATGTTTGGTATTATTAGAACGATGTCATCAGCGAAGCAGAAGTGGTGTAGTTGCTGACCTTCTATCTTCACTCCCATTCCTTCCCATTCTAATTGTCGCATGATGTTCTCGAGGGTGGCGCTGTAGAGTTTTGGTGAAATGGTATCACCCTGTTGAACCCCTCTTTTTGACAATAATGATCACTTCTTTGTAGAATGGTGAGATCCTGGTGGTGAATCCGTAATACAGCTCACGAAGGATCTTGATGTATTGGGTTTGAACACCCTGTTTGGCTAGGGGCTTCGATGACTGCTTCAGTCTCCACAGAATCAAAGGCTTTCTGTAAATCAAAGAACATGAGACAGAGCGGCATCTTGTACTCCCTACAAACCTCAATGAGCTTGGTAACTGTGTGGATACAGTTGATTGTGCTGAATCCTTTCCGGAAGCCAGCTTGCTCGCATGGTTGTCCTTCATCTAGTGTTCTGCTAATCCTGTTCAGGATGACTCGTGTAAACAGCTTGTGGATGACAGACAACAGGCAGATGGGGCGATAGTTGCCGATGTCGTGAATGTCTCCCTTCTTGAACAGTAGAACTGACCTGCTGGTTTTCCACTGGGGAGGGCACCTTGCATTCGGACAGGTAGCATGTGAAGAGCCGAGCTAGTTTATTGATAAGTACTGATGGCAGATTCTTCAGGTGTTCCCGTCTGACTTTGTCTGGGCCTGGTGCTGTTCCCTTCTTTACTGATGAGATGGCATGTCGGATTTCAGAAGGGAGAACGTTGGGAATGACATATCCATTCTGTGGAATTTGGTATGTGGGCAGGTGGATGGGGCTATCAAAGAGATTTGAATAGAAGTCCTGGATAATCTTCTCCATTGCCTTTCTGGAAGATGTGATAGATCCATCTGGGCGTTGGAGGGCAGTCATCTTGGTCTTATAGTTGGTCAAGGACAGGCGGGCAGTGCAAATGCTTTTCCCGGCTTCTGCTGCATCTTCCAGTATTTCTGCTCTTCTGTCTTTGAGGTCTTCTTTTATCACTTCTCTGCACCGTTTAACAAGCTTGGACATTAACATTTGGTCTCCTGAGGCTCGCGCCTTGCCACGTTGGCAAATGAGCTCGAGAGTTTCTGAAGACAGGCGTCCTTTTGTGTCTTTCTATCTCTTGGCATTCTTAGCACTATCATGGAGGTGCTGAACCAGTTGGTTGTATTCTTTATCGATGTCGTCAATGATGGTATCTTCCCATGTTGCTGCAATGGTGCCAAAGAGTTCCCAGTTGGTGGTCGTTCTGGGAGTTCTCTTCTTAAACTTTGCAGCCTTTTCTCCCCGTTGCGGGAAGTAAAATTTTGCACGAAGGAGACGGTGGTGCAATCATGTTTGGAATTTGGGGACGACAGCTACATCGGTCAGACAAAACCGTAGATTGAAGATGATGTGGTCAATTTCATTGTGGAACTGTCTGCCAGGAGATTCCCATGTCCAACGTTTTGCTTCATCTTTCTGTAACTGCGAGTTCCCATGAATGGTCTTGGTGGACATGATGAACTCAGATAGTCTCTCATCCTGTTTGTTCCATTCTAGGCCATGGGTCCCGAAGTGGAGTTCTTCAGCCTATCTTCTTGGTCCTATCTTGGCATTAAAATCACTGACTATGATTTTGTAGAAGGTGTGATCTTTTTTATAGAACTCCTCCAATTCCATGCAGAATTTCTCAATTTCATCTTCTTTGTATGTGGATGTTGGTGTGTAGACAATGAAGATACAAATTGCTGGCAGTGGGCCACATCTTTTCAAGTGTAATCATCCTATTCAGTTTGTTAGGCATTCAAATGAATCAATGTTGACGGCCATGTTCGTGTTGACAAGGACACCAACGCCACTGGAGCCTCTTTTGTCGCATGTTCCAAGGAACAATTCTTCTCTGGTGTCAATACAGCATGATGCAACTGGCTCCTCCTCGTCTCAGTCAGACCAATGATGTCGTACTTGATATTTTGCGCTTGCAGCATCAGATCCTCAATATATGCTTCCGATGCCAGCGTGCGTGCATTGAAAATACAGACAGTCATTTTAGTCCTTCTTCGTTTTGGCAGTCTAGGATGGTCATTAAATTTTATCAGGCACTGCTTGTTTGCCTTTCTTACTGCTGCCATATTAAGGGCTCTATTGGGGTCAGGAAAATAAACATTTTTGTTACTGGATTTGGCATATCAAACACGCATTGGACAGCTTGCCAGGTTCTGCCATGCGGGCACTATATTCTCATTACTTTGTGGGGCTCTCTCAGAGGGGGTGGGTAGAATATTTACGGTAATTTT
>JAJIBD010009968.1:0-75534 GCA_021461705.1 Cryptotis parvus | reverse complement strand
GATTTCCAGCTTATCTATGCATATCTATTCCATACACAATAGGACTATTCTGTTCTTTTAGGGCAGTAAATGAGATTGATTAAGTAGCAATTCAGTGAATAAATTATTGCTTTAGTTAATAAGAATGCAGCACTTAGTACATACTTTTACCTTGGTACAAAATGCATTGAAAATTGATACAAAATCCCTCTTTTGGGCTTATCTGGCTAATGCATTTTCCTCTCATTGCTTTCTGTTGGTTGTTTTCTACCTCAGTGCCTTTGTACATTCACTCTCCTGTAGTCAACTTCTGTTTTTTTAAATGGTACAGGCTAGTGTCACCTCTTCCAGAAAATTGTTTTGGATTCTCTAAGTTAAGATCTTCCCTCCTAGAGAAGGTTGGGCCTTTGATCTGTCTCTTTATTCCATGTACTCAGGACAGAGACAGGCCCATTGTAGTTTCTCAACACATACTTGTTGAATGAGTCAGTGTTTGAGAACTTGAGTGAGTAGGATATAATGTTGATTAATGAGAGAAAGACAGTGTACACAGAAGGGGAAGACAGAGAGGGAGGGAGGGAGGAAAAGGAGGGAGAGGGAGAAAGGCATTCCTGGAGAGTGGCCAGGGATGGGGGAGTGATGAGGAGTGAGGCGAGATGGAAGTACAATGTTTCAGATCACTTCACATCACCTTGGTTAGAACTTTAGATTTGCCTATAAGTTTGTACTGGAGTTAATTTTCACCCATCTATAGCTCTAGAACTTTAAATGCCACATTGTCACCTTCTCCTAGTAAGTCAGGTCCCCCCACGCTAACTCTCCCAATAGGACAGACTCTCCAAGCAAGTTTGTAATTTCCTGTACCTTAGAGGAGAAGCTCCTTTTACCTACCTCTTTCTTGGTCTTCATTTTATCAGTTTGACTAAACAGGTGCTGTTGATGTTATCTCTCTACTGTTTTCTAGTTCCTCAGGCCATGGAAACAAGATCTGGACTATGTATCTTATGCTTCTACATCCCTTCAGAAACAAAAGGCTGTCTAATTGTTTAGAGTCATAGCCCGAGCTTATACTTAATTTGACTCAACCGATGTACTAACACATTGGACCGTGGAGGGCAACTCTCTTTTATTATATCAGCTCATTGAAATATACTTAAGAAATCTTATTCTGGGTCAGAGAGATAATTCAAAGCACCGAGTGCCTCTTTTGCATGCAGGAGGTCTGTGTTTGATCCCTGGCACTACATGGTTCCCTGAGCACTTTCAGGAGCAATCTCTGAGTATTGAGCTGGGTGTAGCCTCCAGCACTCCAGTGTGGCTCCCTAAACAAAACCCAAATAGATAAGAAACTTCATCCTTCCAGGCTTCTGAAATAGTTTGAGGTTTCTCTTCTCTGAGATTCACTTCCTGCCCCAGCTCTCTATCTTCAGTTTTCAGATGGGTTAGCGTAGGATCCTAACACAGTCTGTCATTTTTCTTTTAAATTTAGCCACTATGAAGTTATGAGGTTATTCATGATTGGGTTTGAGTTTCAGGCATCGTGTTTCAATGCCCATCCTTTCATCAGTGTCCACTTCCCTTCACCAGTGCTCCTTCCCCACCTTTGCGTCCCACCTACCCACCCAGTCTGCTTGCTAGGGTTTCATATACAGCATTTAGAACCTTTTAGCACCATCATCCCTCCTGGTTGAATGCTTCTTTCTTACCATAGATGCCTCCTGATCCCAGCCTCCATTCTATCCCCATCTCTCCTCTGAATGACCCTTTTCCTGCTGAATACCAGTTCTCATGTTCTTTGTTTCCATTATCATTGTGTGTTTTGCCAATTTGTTTCTTAATATTCCCACAAATGACAGAAAACAGTCTGTGTAGGTCTCTCTCTTCCTCTTGCTAACTTCACTCGGACTTTATTTCCAGATTCCTCCATAGAGCAAAGGTGCATGACTATTCTTATGGCCCAGGAGTTTTCCATTTGTACCATAGATTCTTTATCCAGACATGTATTCTCAGACACTCAGGTTGTTTCCAGATTTGGGCTACTGTGGACAGTGTAGCAAGGAACATGGGTGTAAGTGTCTTTTCTCCAGTTTGTTGTTGGGATTTGGGAATATATTCCAAGAAGTGGAGTTGCTGGGTCAAATGGAAGCTCAATTCCTAGGATTTTTTTTAGGAATGTCCAAATTGTTTCCAGAAAGGATAGCCAAATTGCTGGTCCCATCAGCACTCTCATGAGTCCTTCTCGACATCTGCACCAGCACCAGTTGTTTTTGCCCTTTGGGTTGTGTGCCTGGCTCTGGTGTGTAAGAAGATATCTTATTGTTGTTTTGATTTGCATTCGCCAATTAGTGTTGGAGAGCACTTTTTTCATATGCCTTTTGGCTTTTTCTATTTTTTTAGGAAGTCTCTGTTCATCTCTTTCTTTCCACTTTTTGATGGGGTTGGAATATTTTTTCCTTGTAAAAGTTCTATGCCTTATATATCTAGGATATTAACCCGTGACATAGTGAGGTGACCCAAAGTTAGCAGAGAAGCATGTGGCTGTTTAAAGATAACTTGGATGAGAGAAGCAGGATGAGAGACTCCAAGGATGCAGAGAGAAGGCGCCCAGAGAAACCCGAATGTAGACGAAGTAGCTATCATACATTGCTCTTTTCAGTTGCCAAGTAGAAAGAAGTAGAAATTTGTTTTTACCATTCAAGGCTAACCAAAAGCATCTCACCTCCGTGCTGTAATTGTGCTTTGCCTGCTTTACTTAATGAGAAAGCTGATTGATGTAGCCAAGCAGAGTGTGCTAAGAAATGCTTACAACTTTGCATGCACCAGGGCTGTGCTTTGCACTGAGACCCTGGCTTTAGGCCCTACAGCATCTGCAGTTTAATAAAGGCTCTTCAGTTCAGCAGACGAGTGTATTTGAGACTTCTCGGGAAATGTCTCACCCCACAGCATTTATCAGATGAGTGGTGGCAAATAATTTCTCCCATTACACGGGCTGTCTTTGTATCTTCTTCCGTGTTTATTTGAGGTGCAGATGTTTCTTAATTTAATGTATTCCTATTTGTTAAAAGCAGAAGATTTATACGATCTGGAGAGAAACCAGAGTATACCCATTTGTTTATCTTTGCTTCAACTTGCTTGGTGGAATTTGATCCTTGATGATGCCTTTAGTTTTCTGTCATGGAGAATTCTGCCTACATTTTCCTCCAAGTACTTTATGAATTTAGGTCTGCTGTTAAGGTATTTAATCCATGTTGATTTGACTTTTGTGCATGGCAGTAGAAACAGAACTGGAGTTTTTTTTTCTTTTTTTGCATATAGCTGACCAGTTTTCCAGCACCACTAGTTGAAGAGACTGTCCTTGCTCCACATCTTAGCTTTTGCTCCTTTAACTGATCATATACCCGAGGGGCTGTCTCAGGATCTTAAATGCTGTACCTTTGCTCTGGGCATCTGTCTTTATTCCAATAGTATACTGTTTTAATTATTCCCACTTTGTAGAAACAGTTTGAAGTTGGAGAAAGTGATGTCTTCCATCTTCTTTTCCCTAAATACTTTTTTTAAAGGCTATCTAAAAATGGGGAGATGGCTCTCCTGCTCAGCTGACCATGGGGCCCCCAGGAGGACAGATGGGTTTTGGGTGTTAGCCCATCATCTCTGGGGGGTTCCGGAAGCAGCCCAGACTCACCCACTACATTAGTGGCCATTTTTGCTGTCCGAATATTCCAGCACATTAGAGCCCGCCTAGGAGGGACGCTGACTCAAGACTAGATTAACAAAGCAAAATGAGTTCAAGCCCTGGTAGGCAGCTCCCAGAAGCGGAAACACCGGGAATTCATCAGATGGAGCTGGGGTCTACCCTTCCCCTCTCCATTTTGTCTGAGCCTGGTAGCCCCGCCCAGGAGCTGCCCTGAGGCGACTCAGCCATAGCATGCAGAGCCTCAGATGGAGCTGGGGGAACTGGAACTCGGCTCTCCTCTAGCTCAGCTGACCATGAGGCCCCCCAGGAGGACAGATGGGTTTTGGGTGTTGGCTCATCACCTCTGGGGGGTCCTGGAAGCAGCCGGATGATTCTCACCCACCATATTAGCCGCCATTTTTGCTCTCCGGATGCTGGACCATGAGGCCCCCTAGGTCGCGATGGTCACTATGCGCCCACCAGTTCATCAAACTAGTGGAAACAGTTATGTCTTTAATGTACTGAATTCTATGATGTGTAGGAAAGGTAGGCAGGAGGGAGAGATAGAGAGGAGAGAAAAGATATACAGAACCAAGCCAAGTAGTTGGGGTGCGGGAGGGAGGTGGGAACATTGGTGATGAGAGATGGGTTTGGGTGGAGGGATGGGTCTTGGAACACTGGAACCAAAACACGAGCATGAGCATATTGCAATTGTATGTCTAAAAAAGTGGTGTAATAAAATTTTAAAAAAGCAAAAAAAAAATAGATGTATGTGCCACAAAAAAAAGAAAATGGGAGAAATTATTTGCCACCACTCATCTGATAAATGCTGTGGGGGTGAGACATTTCCCCGAATATGTTCCATATGACTTTCTGGAGGAGTTCATCTCTTTCTTTGAAAAAATGACATGGGTATCCTTATAGCCACTGCTTTGAATCTGTGCAATGTTTTGGGGAGTATTACCATTCTGATATTAACCCCCGATCCATGAGCAAGGGCGATGTTTCATTTTCTCATGTCTGCTTTTATTTCTTGAAATAGTGTTTTATAGTTGTGTTTGTATCTTTTTCTTAACCTCTTTAAAAAACTAAAGTTTTTTAAAAATTAAAAGTTAAGTTGATTTAAAGGAAGTTAAGATGATTTTGAGGTTTTTAATTTTTCAGGCAGAATTGTGGAATGGGATTGTTCTTTAAATATCTTTTCTTTTGTCTTTGTATCTTTACTAACAATTATAGACCTCATTCCCATGACCTGATGGAATGGTTTTGAGGCTCTTTATGTTCCTGGAGCAAGCAGGTGCCTTTGGGCTCTACTAGCATGAGACAGGTCATATGGAGATGTTACTGGTGCCCGCCGAGCAAATCGATGATGAACGGGAAGACAGTGATACAGTGATTGTATCTTTACAATAAATAATCATGTGCTTTATTTTTTAATGGTCTACTTTAAATTTACATTATTTTTATTTATTTTATTTTTTATTAAATTAATATTTTATTATACCACAGTGAGATATGCAATTACAACGTTGTTCATGTTTGGGGGGTTTCGGTCACATAATGTTCCAGCACCCTGCCCTCCACCAGTGCCCATTTCCCACCACCAATGTCTCCAATTCCCTTCCCCCCTCCATAGCCTGCCTCTATGGTAGGTTCTTTATCTCTTTTCTTTCTTTCTCCCCCTCTCTCTCTTCCTTCTCTTACATATTGTGGATTGCTATACATATACTTAGAGCCATCATGTGCATTTTTTGGGCTAAATTTACATTATTTTTATTTTATTTATTTATTTGCTTATTTGGGTCACACCCAGTGATATGCAGGGGTTGTTCCTGGCTCTGCATTCAGAAATTACTCCTGGCAGTGCTCTGGGGACCATATGGGATGCTGGGGATCTAATCCACGTGGCTGCAGGCAAGGCAAATGCCCTCCCTGCTGGACTATAGCTCTAGTCCCAGTAACATGTACTTTATGTATTAATTGTGTAGCCTGTCTTTTTACTATACAAATCTATTGTTTCGAGCTTTAGTTTATTGATCTGTCAAGAGCTGACAGTGTTGTTGAAGTCTCCAACTACTTCTGTGTTGCTATCAATGTCTGTAAAAACAAATCTATCAGCAATTGTACGTATTTTTTCCAGTTCCTCACTGGGTGTATATATACATTTAGGAGTGTGAGATCTCCCCTGACGTGCAGATCACTTGGCCATTAAGAAATGACCTTCACTGTCTCTTATTACCTTTTTGAGACTGAAGTCTGTGTCATCTGATACTCTTATGACTACCCAAAGCATTTTGAGGGAACATTTTGGCTTTCTGAAACATCTTTCCGTCACTTGAACCAGCTGTCTTACTTTTACTGCTCTATTTTGATGCTGTAAATGATTATCTTCACTGTGATTTTTTAAACTTGAAAAAATAATCTCTTGTGTTCTTAGTAATAAAGGGCTATTTGGCCAGCTTCATGCCCCTCTCTTGTTCCTGTGGGGGTTTTTTGTGTGTCTGTGTATTTACTTTCTCTGCCTGCTGTCTTGTTCCCTGTTTGGTGAAGGCCATTCTTGAGAGATTTGTGACTGAACCAGAACCGACCCACTGATGAGAAAATTAAGGTTGAATGAAACCTTCTAATTTTAGAATCAGAATCAAGTGGCTTTTAAATTTCAAAAAACGTTATGCCATCTATTTGAAGCATGATGTGTTATTTAGTACTTGGCCTACACTGGACCACCCTATTGGAGTATTTTGTGATAATCGCACTACCTGGGGAATTGGAATTGCTGTTAGCTCTTGGTGAAATGGTTGCCAGTTTCTCTTGGGGATGTGAAAATATAAAAAGAAAATCATGGTAGTTAGAGAAATCCTTTTCTACTTTATTATTCAGAAGGCACTGCTGTTGCTTCTGTGACAGAGTTTCCAGGATAAGTCTTAATTATTGATGACTAGATTTTCATTACTTAATGGAAGTTGATCTTAAAGGGTAAACAAAAAAGAAACTTTGCTTGATAATTGGTAATACATGTTGTCTACCCCACATCCATAAAGAAGATGAAGACTTGGTGAATCAGAGACACCAGAATTTAGGAACAGAGAGGACAAAGAAATAGAAGAAAATAAAAATCGCTCTTCCTAAAGCTCTTGTGAGAGCTCTCATACTTAGTTTTATACCAATGTTCATTTCTCCTGGATTTTGATATTATAATAGTTATTGCAGGGATTGAACCCAGGTCTCTCATGTAAGCCAGGCATGTGTTTTACTGTGTCGCATCCCCAGCCCTCTCCTAGTTTTACTTAGAATTCAACACAACTTTTCTATTTTATGTGTGGGTATATGACAGAGAGAGTAATCTTTGTGCTGTAAACACAGATGCCCTTCTATCAAGATGTTTTTGTGGGTGGCATTTGTTTTTGCTGGATTCTTTGGACAATTTGAATAGGTTTGAGTTTGAGGGCAGAATTCAAGAACATCAACTTCTTTCCCACAATACCTAAGATTTTATTTTTTATTTTATTTATTTTGTTTTGCCTGAAGCATTTTTTAAAATTTTATTTTATATTTTATTATACCACCATGAGATATACAATTACAAAGATGTTCATGTTGGGTTTCAGTCATACAGTATTCGACACCCATCCCATGCCTAAGATTTTAGTACTGGAAGGTATAATAGGGAATCTAGTGAGACTAAATGTAGAAATGAAATGAATGGGAATAGAGGGTCCAGGGCAAGAGATTTCATAGGTTCAAGTGACTGCTAGAAAACCCTCAGGGATGTGTCATAGAAAGGTTTTTAGAATAAGACTATCTAACTCTTAATAGGAAATTGATAGCAGTATAATGGAATAAGCTCCATTTGCCCGAGAATTCTTTCTGTAAGTCTGCTTCTGCTGAAATGTTTTGCAGTGAGTCTCAGAGAGACTTAGAACAATAACTTTTGGTTCAAGTGTCTATAGGGTTGGTCAAAATAACAGTGTTCCAGACTATATGCCAGATTCTGACCTAAAATTTAAAAAATCCAAATAAAAAACCATGAGGTTTGTTCGGTGGCTTTCATTTTGGGTAGCTGACAGCCTCAGCTTTTTGGACATTGATAAGTTTGTGGGCACTATGCATGTGGGCTTCCAAATAAAATGATTTTATTAATTTTTTCATGAATTAATTATTTTTACTTACGAATAAATAAGGGAGAAGCGTGAGAGAGGTCAGGCTGTAACTATGTAAAACTGGATGAGTCAACCCAGGAAGATTAGCAGTGGAGATCATTAAGTAGGAGCAGGAACAGAAAATAAGGTGAACCTGGGTATGAAAGTTCTCCTCACACACCCATTGCTTAGGATGCAAGAACCTAAGTACAGGGATGGAACCTGGTACAGGGATGGGGTACCGGCCTTTTACAATCCAAGCACTGAGCATTCATAAAAATCCCTTTTCTTTTTCAAGAGGCAAGACACTCTAACTTGTATCTCTGTTACTTGATTGGTTTGAGACTGTACAATAATTACTCATTCTGACCTTGGCTATAGAAAACCAATTCACTTTTTGTTGCCTGTCTCCTTTAGTACGGTCATCTTACTCCATTCAAGTCCACCTGGTTGGCTGGTAAGAATCATTTCTGCTTCAAGTGTCAGGTGATTCTATTTTTTTTAATCTTACCTTTTTCTTGATACTCCTGCCTCTATAGAGATATCTGGCAAAAGAAAAGAGAGAGAGACAGACTTTATTTTTTATTTATTTAATTTACTTATGTGCTTATTTATTTGCTAGAGCATGTGAGTCTTTGAATATGAAACTTCAACTCCTGTTTCAATTTTTTTTTCTTTTTTTAAAAACTGTTTTCTTGTTTCTTTTACAGAAGCCACTAGGGAGCTCAAATAAAAAACAAAGCAAAACCTGAGCTTCCTCCTTACTGTCTTTTTTTAAAAAACAAAATTTTGTTGTCTTCTAAGCTTAAAGCAGTTCTTTCTGAGATGTGAAGATTTGCACGCTGTCAGTTCCTAAATAAATGAATCAGCCATCTAGTCATTTTGAGTTAGTTTACCCAACCCTACTCATTTCATTTCCCCAAACAGAAGCTTATTTTCTGTTTGAGTTCCCCCTACTTATTGCTTAAAAATCTGGTGCCTGAACTGATAAAGGGAAGTGTCAATATTGCTTCTCTATGAGGCAGGGAATTAGGGCAAAGCAGATTTTAAAAGGAAGGCTTGACAAAGTGAAAAGAAAGAGATCAATCCAGCGAGTTGTTTGATCACTTCCACCCTCAAGGATCCTCTTGCTTGGCTCTGCTCTGTGTGGTGTCTTATTGTTCATGTGTTCTTTTGTTGCTGTAGCTTTTTCTCTTAGAGAGAAGGGGCGAGGGTAGCAATTTCAATCATTTCCTCGTTATTGTCTCATTTTCCCAAAGCCCAACTCTACAAGGCTGACTGCTCATTGCAAGAGGGAGCTTCTCTTCTTTGAAAGGACAGTTGCTTGTCACAGGAAATTATCTTACCAGGTGCTCGTCAGTCAGAATTGCATTGACTAGCTGAGAAAACTGCTAGCAGTTTGTAGTTAGCTTTTAAACCTGAGGGGTCCTTATTCATACCAACATAAAATTTTAGAGCCACCAAATATTTGGAGATCGTCCCTTCAAATCACCTTGTATTCTAGATGGCATGTCAGCAAAGTTGAAGGCTTTTCCAAGGTCAGTCAACTAGTTATTGGCAGTACTGGGACTACAGCCAGTTGCCTTAATTCTATTCTTTTCCATTATGTTTGATTTAATTCCAGAATCTAGAATACAATTAAAGGCACAGACATATTAAAGTTAATCATTAACCTCTAAAGTGGTAGATTGAGGTTTAATAGAGAGAATGCTGAAATTCTCAGTAGGGATAATAAGGGAGCAATTGGGAAAGAATAAAATCGCTCAAGAATAAAACAGCTTCCCAGCTTTTCTGGTGAAAACGTATCTAGCAAAATAGTTTGTTCCAAGGCATGCAGATATAAAGAAAGTAGATTTGATAGAAAGCAGGAACGTTTGTCAAAGCTAACCTATAAAGAAATTTTCCCTGTCATTCTGGGAGATTCTGGAACAAAGACACACAATACCATTTACAAAGAGGAAAAAGATGAGAAAGAATGGTGTTTCTACAGGTAACATGTGTCCTTTACTTTTTTCCAGGTTTATGGAGATGATTTTGAGATGACATATTTTTTCTTGGTTATTTATTTATTTATGTTTGGGGGGCAGACTTACACCCTGGCTCTGTGCTCAAAAATCAGTCCTGCAAAAAGAATACACATGATGGCTTCCAAGTGTATGTAGTGCAACCCACAATGTGTAGGAGAAGGAAGGGAGAGAGAGGGAGAGAGAAAAGAGATAAAGAAGCTGCCATTTAGGCAGGCTATGGGAGGGGGAGGGAATTGGGGACATTGGTGATGGGAAATTGGCACTGGTGGAGGGCGGGTGCTGGAACACTATGTGACTGAAACCTCCAAACATGAACAACGTTGAAATTGTATATCTCACAGTGGTATAATAAACAGAAAGAACAACCGGTGCTGGTGTGGATGTGGGGAAAAAGGGACTCTCATCCACTGCTGGTGGGAGTGCCGACTGGTCCAGCCCTTTTGGACAACAATATGGGCATTCCTCCGAAAGCTAGATATTGAGCTCCCATTTGATCCAGCAATAGCACTCCTGGGAATATACCCTAGAGACCGAAAAACACAGAGCAGAAACACTATCTGTACTTCTTTATTCATCTCTGCGCTATTCACTATAGCTAGAATCTGGAAACAACCTAAATGCCCGAGAACAGAGGACTGGCTAAAGAAACTGTGGTTCATCTACACTATGGAATACTATGCGGCTGTCAGAAAGGATGAAATTATGAAATTTACCTGCAAATGGATGGACATGGAGTCTATCATGCTGAGTGAAATTAGTCAGAAGGAAAAGGACAGATATAGAATGACTGCATTCATTAATAGGATATAGATACCAGTGTTTTAATAAATATGGGAAATGGTAATGGCAGATTAAAACTCACCACTGAATATACACAAAGAGACTTAAGTGATAAACTCTAAATATCTGCAGGGCTAGCCACAATGTGTAAAATAAGAGGGAGAGAGATGCAGAGACAGAGAGAGAGACAGAGAGAGAAAAGAGAGGAAACTGGGGTACCTGCTATTAAGGCAGGTGGGGGACGGGAGGGGGGGGGGTACATTGGTGGTGGAAATGGGGCACTGGTGGAGGGATGGGTGCTGGAATACTGTATTACCAAGAACCAATTATAAACACCTTTGTAATTGTATGTTTCACGGTGGTATAATAAAAAATAAAAAAAAACCAAAAAAAATAAGAAATAAGTAATAAAAAAAAAAAAAATAAAAAAAAGAGAAAAAAAAATCAGTCCTGGTACTTGGGGGACCATATTTGATGCCAGGTGCCCTGCCCCCCATGATATCTTTGGCCTGGCTTTATTCTTTTTCTTTCTTTTCTTTTCTTTCTTTCTTTCTTTCTTTTCTTTCTTTCTTTCTTTCTTTCTTTCTTTCTTTCTTTTCTTTCTTTTTCTTTCTTTCTTTCTTTCTTTCTTTCTTTCTTTCTTTTCTTTCTTTCTTTCTTCCTTTCTTTCTTTCTTCCTTCCTTCCTTCCTTCCTTCCTTCCTTCCTTCCTTCCTTCCTTCCTTCTTCCTTCCTTCCATCCTCCCTCCCTCCCTCCCTCCCTCCCTCCCTCCCTCCCTCCCTCCCTCCCTCCTCCTCCCTCCCTCCCTCCCTCCCTTCTTTCTTTCTTTTCTTTCTTTCTTTCTTTCTTTCTTTCTTTCTTTCTTTCTTTCTTTCTTTCTTTCTTTTCTTTCTTTCTTTTCTTTCTTTTCTTTCTTTCTTCTTCCTTCCTTCCTTCCTTCCTTCCTTCCTTCCTCCTTCCATCCTCCCTCCCTCCCTCCCTCCCTCCCTCCCTCCCTCCCTCCCTCCCTCCCTCCCTCCCTCCCTCCCTCCCTCCCTCCCTCCCTCCTTTCTTTCTTTCTTTTCTTTCTTTTCTTTCTTTCTTTCTTCTTTCTTTCTTTTCTTTCTTTCTTTCTTTCTTTCTTTCTTTCTTTCTTTCTTTCTTTCTTTCTTTCTTTCTTTCTTTCTTCCTTCCTTCCTCTTCCTTATTTCCTCCTTCCTTCCTTCCTTCCTTCCTTCCTTCCTTCCTTTCCTTCCTTCCTTCCTTCCTTCCTTCCTTCCTTCCTTCCTTTCCTTCCTTTCCTTCCTTCCTCTTCCTTCCTTCCTTTCCTTTTCTTTCTTTCTTTTCTTTCTTTCTTTCTTTCTTTCTTTCTCTTGCTTGCTTCAGTGTTTTTATCACATTCCTTTCTGTATATCCCCTCTGCGGCCCCCCACCCAGTACTTTTTTCCCTCTTTACAACCTTTCATATGTGCCAAGAAAGGGCTGGAAAGTGATTTAACTTTTTTTTTTCTTACATCTTCCCTATAAATTAAGGAGTAATGGTTGAGAAGCAAAAGCGGTGAGTTAGGCTGATGGAGGAATGCTTATGTGGGGACATGAAAATATTGTTTGGGGCTTAATTTTTCTCCCTCAAGGGTGAAAGTGTCTATTCTCAAATTGAAAACTTGATTTAAAGTTTAGTAATAAAATTGGTGGAGCGATGAAGGTAATATTTAGTACTCATATATAAAGTTGGAGGTAAAGGGCCGGGAAAATGTCTCAAAGGGCTGAAGCACAGGCTTTGCAAACTGAAGTCCAGGTTCCACATCTAGCATCTCATGAACACCTTCAAGCACTGATGGAGTGACCCCCAATGGGAACACCAACTTGGGTGTGGCCCCCAAAACCAAGAAATAACAAACACAGAGCTAAGGTGGGAAGATTGAACTCTCTAGATGTTATTGGAGGAAGGGTGTCCTGCCTTTATGGCTCCTCCCGCAGAGTACTCAAGAAGAGAACTTCTTTGAGCTCCTCCTTTACTCCCCACTGTTTACTTGAATCATGTAAGATACAGTCACGAAGTCGTTCGTGATTGGGTTTCAGTCACCCAACACCCAGTCCTTCACCAGTGTTCATTTCCTGCTACTAGTGTCCCCAGTTGTCCTTACGCGAGTTACCCCTCAAGCCTGCTTCTATGGCAAATATTAATGTTCTCTCTCTCTCTCTCTCTCTCTCTCTCTCTCTCTCCCTCCTCTTAGGCATTGTGGTTTGTAATACAGAACTGAAAGGCTATCATATGTGTCACTAACTCCTTTCACCATACAGTTCTTGCCCATAGCGATCATTTTTTTTTTTTTTTTTGGGTCACACCCGGTCATGCTCAGGGGTTACTCCTGGCTCTGCACTCAGGAATTACTCCTGGTGGTGCTCAGGGGACCATATGGGATGCCGGGATAAAACTTGGGTCGGCTGCGTGCAAAGCAAATGCCCTACCTGCTGTACTATCGCTCTGGCCCCAATATAGCGATTATTTCTAACATTTTTGTCTTAGTGGTTCCTTCTCTTCCTAACTCTTTCCCCTGCCCCCAGTTGTGGCAAGCTTCCAACCATGAACCAGACCTCTTGGCTTTCATTTCTAATGTTTCATATTATGTTTTTAATATCTCACAAATGTGCACACTCATTTTATATCTGTTCCTCTCCCACTGAGTCATTTCTGTCAGCATGATACTCTTCATGTCCATCTATGGCTAAATAAATTTCATGACTTCATTTTTTCCTAGCAGCTGTGTAGTGTTCCATTGTGTAGATGTACCATAGTTTCTTAATCCAGACATCTTTTCTTGGGCACTTGGGTTGTTTCCAGATTCTGATTATAGTGAATAATGCTGCAATGAACATAGAAGTGTAGGTGGCTATATTTGCTTTGTGTTTTGGGACCCCTAAGGTATATTCCCAGGAGTGGTGTTGCTGGGTCATATGGAAGCTCAGTTTCTAATTTTTTTGAGGAATGCCCATAGAGTTTTTTCAAAAAGGCAGGACTAGCCGGCATTCCCTTTCTTCCTGCACCTGCTCCAGCACGGGTTCTTTTTCTTTTAGATGTGTGCCAATCTCTGGAGTGTGAGATGATATTTGATTATTTTTATTTGCATTACTCTGAGGATTAGTGATGTAGAACAGTTTTACATGAGCCTTTTTATATCCATTTGCATTTCTTCTTTGAGGAAGTCTGTTCATTTCATCTCCCTATTTTTTGATGGGTTTGGGCATTTTTTTTTCTTGTAAAGTTCTACCTGTGCTTTATATATCTTTCATATTAACCCCTTTTAAATGTATATCATTATCACCACAAACTATCAGATATTATTATTTATCTCGTTTTACTAATGAGTAAATGGAGGCCAAAGTGGTTAGCTAGCTTACATAATGTCATTTTGTCAAAGGGTTAGTAATGGGGTGAGCACACATTTGAATACATACTTTTCTGATTCTAGAGTCCATTTTCTAGACTTTATTAGATCACCATGTGTTTTCTCCTTCTCTATCTTATCTCATGCCCTCTCACATATCCCTTGAACTCACTTTTTTTTTCTTTTTTTTGGGTCACACCTGGCAATGCTCAGGGGTTTCTCCTGGCTCTGCACTCAGGAATTACTCCTGGCGGTGTTCAGAGGATCATATGGAATGCCGGGAATTGAACCCAGACTGGCACAGGCCAGCCGTGTGCAAGGCAAAGCGCCCCACCCGCTGGACTATCGCCCGGGCCCCATGAATTCAAATTTCTGGCCCTGTTTGATTTCCATGTTTGTCATCAAAGCCAAAAAGAGCAACCCAATTGCTAGTATTATTTCCCCCATGTACTTGCAGCTGTCTCAGTGTATGATCCTCTTCCAGAAAACATTCCCACAGAGGATTATATATGATAGTCTATTGCTTTGACTTGCAGAGCCTCCTAAGAGAGGAGTACATTTCCTGCCAGAACTTAGGTGGTAATTGCTGTTTTATTATTGAAAGTCATTGGGTCTATCGCTGCTGCAACGAAGGGCAAGAACAGTGTGTGTGGCCTGAAGACCATGTCATATGGGAAGCCATCTGTAAGACAAGAATTCAGAACTATAAATACAAATAAACTATAAATGAGTACTTCAAAATAAGAGTAGTTATGAGCTACATTTGTTGGAATGGTAACATACTCATCCAACATCACAAAATCCAGAAAAATGTACAGTGTTTTAATTAATTAAATTTAATTAATTTTAATTTGCATGAATTACATATGAAGTTAATTTTTATTGATTTCTAGAATTGATTTTCTGAGATGATTCAGGTGTAGAAATTTTCCCTATAATTTCCTTTATTATCTCTGCATATGATAAAAATTTGGCAAAACAGAGTTTCTTCCTAAGGAGATTAAAATATAGTTTAGTCCCTCCTTTATCTTATTGGTCAAAATTTATATATATTTACAACTGTTGATGCCGCAATGCACAGAAGTCCACACTTGATTGTAGTATTCACTTACTTTGAGCCAGAAATTGCAGATTATCATAATGGTAACACCACTGGAGAGTCCACGTGGAATTTGAGGTGGTTCTAGGGATCATTGTTCTCCATCCCATGCATGCAAGGCAGATGTTCTACCACTGAGCTACATACCTGAGTCACCAAATTTGTACTTTAATTATAAATTGTTTAAAAAATTTTATTTTATTTATTTATTTTTTAAAAAATTTTAATAGAGGTCAGAGAGATAGCTCATGGTGTGCATGCTGGAGATCCAGGCTTGAGCCTGCGGCCCTCAAATCTTGTTGCACTGCCAGGAGTGACCACTGAACACAGAGGCCCAAGCTCACTAGGGGTAACCCAAAACCAAGAACAGGGAAAATTTCATTAAAATTCACAGCTCCTAATTTGATTTGTTTTTATAGTAACTTTTTTTTTTTTGTATTGTTGTTAATAGGAGACAAAATAATAACATAAAGGTAGATCCCCAGATGGAATGCTATGCAGCTAAAATAGAGTGACTAAATCCCTAAATTGCTGTGTGTTGTTCTCAAAAGTAGGGTGGATAAAAACACAAGCTACAGAATAGTGTCAACTACACACACTATTTTATTTAAGAAAGAGGGTTGTAAACTGTGTATGTATACATACATGAATGTGTACATAAAAGTTTTACATGGAAACACAAAACCGAAAGTAATTTAAGATTATCGAATCTTTTATTTTCCTTCAGATGCTAATATTTAAAATTGTATGTGTGAGATCTGGGAAAATTCCTGTTCAAAACTTAGCTATAACTTTGCAAAATGAGAATTTGAAGGGACAGTCTGTGGCTAAAGCCATGGCAAAGATAACACAAACCTTGACCAACATTCAGCCTTATGAGGCAGTCTCATTTAGAAGTGCCAAAGAGCTACATAGATTTCTATTTAATACAGAAATTTCTGCATCAACCTCCACTATTTGGAACCTTAGGGGAAAATAATCCTCGATACTAATAATAAACAAATGTCTTCTAAACAGCTGAAATAGAAGCAGCAAGAGCATTCCAATAAATTTCACATCTTTTACTAAAAGGAGAACCCCTGATGCAGAATGCATTTTCTTCCATTAAAAACATCCTTTAACCAGCTTGACTAATTGGTTTCCTTGCCGTTAGCAGAAGGTAGATGAGGGTGGGAGCTTAAGGGAGAAACGAGGGGCAAGAGCACACATTGTGGAGGAAGTCCCCATAGCCACATTTATATATTCCTTCAGCCTGCCGTCTCTGTTAGCGCAGTTCAGGGTCTTCTATTTCTTTTGTGTCCTTTGTACATTGCATGGCATTAGACCGTCAACAAACACTGCACAAACAAACAAACAAACAAATGAAACTACGAGGCTGCGGGAATGTAAAAGAACGGCATGTCATTGAAGAATTCTAAAAGGGCAGCTGGTAGCGGCCACTCTGCACTTAGGCGAGGGTTCTTTATACCACCCTCCGCTGTGCAGTGAGAGAACATTTCTATTTAGGGAAAATAGGAGCCAGCATGGAGCAATAGCTCATGTTGATATCAGTGACATGTCATTCAGAAAAGGTTACATTTTAGGGCCCACGTGAGTATTTATTGCCTTAAAAAAGGTTTCCATTAAAGCTCTCCCCCTGCCCCAAATTTCTGGCTTTCTACCTAACAGTTCACCTCTTAGCATTTTAGAAAAGTCATTTGTGCAACATGGCTCATTACCTGACGGTATGGATAAAATGATAAAATGAATCTGTTCCTGTGCACATTGTGGGTCTGTTAGAAGAATTCTTTGTTCACTAAATTTATGGAGGAAAAAATGCTTGTGCTGATGGGTACCCATGCCTTTAATATGAATGCTACTTTTCACCTTTAGAGTGTATACTCTGTATTAGATGGACTTTTTGCTCTCTTTGTAATAGTTTGTTCAGTGTATCCTTTATATTTTATTTTAATCTACTTTTTTTCCCTATTTGGTTCACTCCTGGCAGTGTTCAGGGCTTATTCATGGCTTTGCATTCAGAAATAACTCCAGGGAGTTCTCAGGGGATCATATGGGATGGTGGGGATCGAACTCAGGTGGCTCTGTGTAAGGCAAACACACTACTTGTTGTATTATTATTTTCACCCCTCACTTAGATTTTTAAACTGGCAGTGTGGTGATTGTGGAGGTGGTGGTGGCGGTGGCAGTGGTGTTGGTGTGTGTGTGTGTGTGTGTGTGTGTGTGTGTGTGTGTGTGTGTGTGGTGTGCCTAGGAACTTTAACACAGATGTTTCACATATTAAATCAAATTATGATTTAATTCTTATCACACTTTAGGAGGAAGGAGGTATTTTATTTATTTATTTATCCATTTATTTATTTATTTTTTGCTTTTATGGGTCACACTTAACGATTCTCAGGGGTTACTCCTGGCTCTGCGCTCAGGAATTACTCTTGGCACTGCGTGGGGGACCATATAGGATGCTGGGGATTGAACCCGGTCAGCTGCATGCAATGCAAATGCCCTACCAGCTGGACTATTGCCCCAGCCCCAGGAAGGAATTATTATTACTTCTTTTTACTCATTGGAATTAAGGTTAGGAGAAGAGAGTTTACGCGATTTAAGTTTATAGAAATCTAGTAGATGGCAGAGCTGGGATCTGAGTATTAGTGCTTTGATAGCAGCACCTGTAACAATATTTTTCTGTGTGCTTCCTCTTTCTCTTGTTATTCTGCTGGGAATGAGGTAGTAAACAATAGCACATTATCCATTTTTATTATCCTGAAAAAAATATTGTTTGACTTCGCTGTCATTCAATCACAATGATGGGAGATCTCAATTAAAGCAAGCCTTAGCTTGGGAAGAGAGTAGGAAAAATACATATGTCTCTGGGCACAATATATTAGCTCCGTATTGGCGGGTGCTCTCTCGTCTTCTCTCTTGAATTTGCTGCATGTAGCTAAATCATATATTACCCCAAGTGTTCTTTTTCTTCCCAGTTTGCCGCTGCCCTGCATAATTTCATTTTTTCTGATTTTTGTTTCTCTCTTGGAATGTCTTAGTTATTGTTTTCATCTTGTCCTCAACCCTCATTCTGTTTTGCTCATATCAGAATCTCTGTCTATAGATTTAAATAACATCCTTTGAGTGAAGTTTTGAAACTTTTTATTCCAAGGGTCCAAAGAATTAAAAACACGTCAGGTCAATTGTCATGGTTCTTGTGTAAGCACATAGCAGAAAAGAAAACTAGTTTAATTATCTTGGCGTCCGGCTATGGAACAAAATATGCCACCAATTTCTTTTCCTAAACAAAGCAAACCAATATGTACACCAACCAGAGGGTCCAGGGACTCAGAGATGCTTTGTATATGACTTTAATAAAAACCAAGGTTTTCTTTTTAAAATCTTCCATGAGCAAGGTGGTACCGAGGGAGCTGAAGAGGAGCCAAAGATGACTGCTTTGGGGAATAAAGAAGCCAGGAGCCGGCTAGAGAGGCGCTGCTAAGCTAAAGTGCGTTTAGGCTGTCTATCAGATGTCAAAAGCCATATTCTGCTGTTCTGAAATTGCCTCTTTATGTTACATTTCTTGACCGTGAGCACAGGGTGCAACCTTTAGTGTTCTTTTGGGAAAGAGGAAAGCAAGAAATAAATAGAGTAGTCACAACATATGCCCATGGGCTCTTCCTATTCAGAGTTTATCAGGATTATTGACTGGGACTTTTTTAGGCAAAAATGCAAGTAACTTTATTTCCTGATCAGATTGCTTCTCCCTGCTTCTTGCTCCTCTCTCCCCGCTGCCTGTTAGCCTGGCTTCTCTTCTCGAGGATACACGTCAATAATGCGATATCTGCTCTCCAGCTCCTGCCTTGACCTTAATAGTTATACCTGAGAAATACCTTCTTTTTTTTGGCTGAAGTAATCCCCATCATTCCTTGAGCTCATTAATTTCACCCTTATTTATGTTTGATAAGGACTCTTTTTTCTGAAGGGCAGTCATGACTCAGAGTGAGGGATGGAATATAAAGTTGGAATTAAAAACATATTTTGGAGCAGCCCATCAGAATTGTGAGTAAACTGAGGCTGAAAGGGTTAGCAGCAGTCTGAACTAGTCACCTCTGATCGGACATCCCATTCAATGGCGTTACCTAATGCTTCTGAGCTCCATAACAGTAGCACTTTGGTTACGGTCACAATTCTGTTCCTGTTTTGACAGTGATCTGTATGCTTTTTCCTAGGCATAAATAGCCTGAATACAACTGCAGCCGGAGCAAAGCAGAATGCATCCCTATTGTATCTGGAAATATCAGAGATCTAAATGCCTGTGAAGGCCAAGTCGTAACTCTCTAACCTCTTGCTATTGCCCTTGAAATCTGAGCTCTCCTTTACTTATTGATCTGAAGAGAGGGTGGCCTCATAGAAAAGTACTGGTCTGCTGCAGGCATTGTAGGTACTTAGAAGGACGTCCAGGCTCTCCGTTCTAATTTTATCCCAGCATTGGGTTGGCAGGTAGAAATGTTTGTTCCCCGGCCCATGACTTGACATCAGACCCTCTCCTGGGAGGATCTCGCAGCCAGTGGAAAAGGGGAATAAGTGATGGATGAGCCTTTTACTGGGTGGAAGCATGTGCCTGACACAGGATGTCGCCTTTATTTTCTAAAGTCCTTCTGCATTTTGCAGTGCACTTCTCTGAGCTAAACCAGGCAAAGAGAAAGAAGATTAAGTCTCAGAAGAGACACGAAATGGCCTAAAGCTAAAAGAGAGAAAAGTTTAGGGTGGACATTTTGAAAGATGAAGAGTAAGAGCGATTAGGCAGTGGACTAGAAGTCCCATCACTGCGGAGCGCTGAGGAAAGGTTAGATAAAATATTAACATTAATGAGGTACAGCAAAACCCCTGGAGAATAAAGGAGGCTTGACTAAAAGGCAGAGGGTAGGGAGGGAATCTTCAGAGCCAGCACTTTCTTCCCTGCTTGACACAGGACAGTCCGGACAGGAGAGGATTTTGAAAGACACCGGGACCTCTATATTGCATCCCTTGGCCCCATGTTTATGCTACAAAGAATGGTCTTCATTTATTCAGCTGATCCATTTTTTACTTCCTGCTGCATCACAGGCACCAGGTCCAGCTTTTGGAATATAGTTATGTAAAAAAATTAAAATAATCTTATGGGGAGAGAGAATGGGGAATGGTGACCCATGGTAGAAAAGAAATGTTCTCTGCAGAATGAACACGGAAGCTCATAGTCCATGGAAAATAGCTTCTTGTCCCAGTGGGAGGCACTGCACCTACATATAACGTCATTTGGGACTTAGTGGTCCCTATCCCTGGAACATTCTGCCTTGGAGGTTAGAGCCTAGCAGTTGGCACCTCTGACTATTCCTTTCAGATTTGAACTCTCTCAGCCCACTGTTGTCAGTGGTCTCTTTCTGGATTATGTGTTCTCCCGCAGAAAGGGGAGAACTTTCCCCTCTTCTGTACTACAAGAGAGCAGAAGAGCAGAAGGCGAGTACCTCTAAAAGGGAAATCTACCCTCCACCTCTCCTTGTCATGCTCTCTGATGAACGATGAGAGGATGTGCACACAGACTTCTTTTGGAAGTGTCTCTCTTTGCGAGCCTGCAAATATAGGGTTCTTCTCTTAACCCTTGCTTCATGGTTCGGTACTTATTTTCTCCCTCTTGTGCTATAGTTCTACAAACTTTTAAATGAATTCAATGAGAAGGAATTTTGTGTTGTCTTCTGGTCAGTGGATGTTTTAAAAGGAAGTGAGTTGTCATACATTGTTGGTAGGAATGTTGACTGGTACAGACTTTTTGGAAAACAATATGGGCATTCCTCCAAAAACTAGAAATTGAGCTCCCATTTGACCCAGCTCATACCACTTATGGGAATATACCCTGGGAAGCCTAAAACACACAGCAGAAACACCATCTGCACTTTTTATTTCATAACACTATTCACAATAATCAGAATCTGGAAACAACCAGAGTGCCCTAGAACTGATGACTGGATAAAGAAACTTTAGTACATCTACACAATAGAATACTATGCAGCTGTTAGGAAAAAAACGAAGTTATGAAATTTGCCTATAAATGAATGGAGATGGAGAGGATCATGTTGAGTAAAATTAACCAGAAAGAAGAAGACAGATATAGAATGACTACATTTATTTTCATGACATAAATATATATATATAAAAGGGAGGGGGGGGGGGGGAGGGGGGGGCTGGGGGGCGGGGGGGGGGGGTGGTGGGTGGTGGGGCTGGTGGGGGGGTGCGGTGTGGTATATATATATGTAGACATATATACATATATTTCTGTTACTGGATTTGGCATATCGGACAAGATGCCATTGGGCTACATTGGCATGTGATAGGGTCCAATGGAAATGTTACTGGCGCCCGCTTGAGCAAATCGGATGAATAATGGGATTCAAGTGATATACATATATATATATGATACCAATATCCAAGGTCAGGCAAAACATGAATCATGAGGTCTTGTCAAAGGTGGTATCTACCACAATTGTGTGGGAGATAAGAGGTTAGGTAAGACGGAGAAAGGAACACTGGGCTAATAATTGTCAAAAATGATAATACCAGCCTAGAACTGAGCATTGAATATAGGCAAAAAAGATACACATGGTAACCTCGAAATGTATGTATTGAAATCCACTATATGTAAGAGAAGAGAGAGAAAGAGAGAGAGAAGAGATAAAGAAACTGCTATAGAGGCAGGCTAGGGGAGGGGGAGAAATTGGGGACATTGGTAGTGGGAAATAGGCACTGGTGAGAGGATGGGTGCTGGAACACTGTATGACCAAAACCCAAACATGAAAAATCTTTGTAATTGTATATCTCATGGTGGTATCACTTTATTACTCGATCACTTGACATCCCATTATTTGGGCTCGATTTGCTCGCGGGCACCAGTAACGCTTCCATTTGACTCTATCACGTGCCAGTAACCCAATGGAGCATCTGCTTGCTCCAGGGATACAAGGAGCCTCAAACCGCTCGTTCAGGGTCTTGACGAAGAAGTCTGACTATCTTGTAGGTGGGCAGCCACATGATCTTTTGATCACAGTCGATCATAAAAATTTAAAAAAAATGGAAGTAAGTTGAATGGGCAGGTGTTGCGGTGGTCATGTTACTCTGGTAGGGTTACAGTGGTCTTGCCCCCTCCCTCCATTCCCCCTTTTCTCCCAAGCTGTTTTATGTTATTTCTTGGTTGCACCAGAATTTGTTTTCTTGTGAATACGTGTGTGATGTGTTATAGAGGCGAGCATGTGGAAGGGAACCTTACCTGTGGGACTTCAGAAGAAATAACATTGAAACTACGACATGAAAGGGTTGGAGAGATAGTTGAGTAGGTAAGATTCTTGCTTTGCATGTAGCCTGGTCAACCCTGGTTTTATTCCCCAGTACCCGACATGGTCCCTGAGTACTGCCAGGAAAACAGAGCCAGGAAACCCCCATGAGCAACCACCAGTTATGACCTACATAAAGTCCAAAACGTTGCTTTATGGCAACACTCTATCCCCCAGGTGCCCCACATGCCCTCACATAAGAAATGAATCATGAGAAGTAATGGGGAGGAAGCTGGGGTGGGGCTTTCTTAGGGATTAAGGTTTCCAGGTAGAGCGTTGTGTGAAACTCTGCAGAGAAAACCATGGTATCTTCTGGGAGAGTAAAAGTATAGATCACGGGCCGCCCACCTACAAGATGGTCAGACTTCTTCGCCAAGATCCTGAACGAACGGTTTGAAGCTCTTTGTATCCCTGGAGCAAGCACATGCCTGCATTGATGAGCCAAAGGACCTGTAGTTTAAAAACATTTTCTGGAATTGGTAAAAAATTCCCCCCAAAGCCTTTGAGTTTCACTTTCCTGCTTTGTCCAGTGGCCGTTATTTGGCACATTCAGAATAGGGAAGGAAAGTGTAGTTTGAACAGAATGAAAATGATGTAATCAGACCTCGACTTCTTTACCATTATTCTTTTCTCCTTTGGTTTGGATATTGTGGCTACACGCTGCTGTGTTTAGGACTTTGTGCTGCCTCTGGATGTAGGGGTCATTCCTGACAGTGCTCAAGGCACCAAATGTGGTGCTGGAGATCATACCAGTGTCATCCATGTGCAAGACAAGCTCCTTAAACCCTGTACTGCTTATTTTCCCTTCTGCCCATCCTTCTTTCCTTCCTTCCTTCCTTCCTTCCTTCCTTCCTTCCTTCCTTCCTTCCTTCCTTCCTTCCTTCCTTCTTCCTTCCTTCCTTCCTTCCTTCCTTCCTCCTTCCTTCCTTCCTTCCTTCCTTCCTTCCTTCCTTCCTTCCTTCCTTCCTTCCTTCCTTCCTTCCTTCCTTCCTCCTCCCTCCCTTCCTCCCTCCCTCCCTCCCTCCCTCCCTCTCCTCCCTCCCTCCCTCCCTCCCTCCCTCCCTTCCTTCCTTTTTATTTAAAATTTTGGTTTATGAAGTTGTTCACAATACAATTGTTGTAGACATTCAATGTTTCAATACCAGTCCTACCACCAGCATGACCTTCCCCCCCATTTTCCCCAACCACCTCCCCATGGCAGCCCCCTCAGCAGGCACAAAGTAACTTATTTTATATTGCTTGTTACAACTAAATGGCTAATTGAGTTATCAAGAAACATTATAGTAAAAGAAAATTTGTGAAAATTATTATATCTCCCATGGAATCATGAAGTCCTTGTCTGAGGGTTTATTAAGCTGTTTGTTGCTAGTTGAACTTTCTGTATTATTTTGGTTCTCGAACTTAGTTGGCTTCCCTGTTACTTTCCCATCTAATTTGGTGTACTCCTACTGGATGTCAGTATTGTGGTTTGGAGGTGTCACATGGCATTTTACTCAGAATCCGTAAGACTGGGCTGTTGGATGAGTTTGCATGGTGGCCGCTGTGGCTGCCAGGGCTTTCAGGAAGCATGGGGGCATAGGGGTGAGCTTGTCCATCCCTACTCCAAGAAAACCTGGAGCTCTCAGTCTGAATATCAGGGCTCCTAGAATTTTTGTAGTTTGGATATCTCTGTCTAGAGTAGTTGAAAGACACTGGAGTTGGGTTTGTCTACATGGTGGTAGCTGTGGCGAGTGGGTGTGACGGGCTTGGCTCAACCCTCCACCCCAAAGTCATCTCAGAAGTTGCTGATAATAGGCTGATGTACCTATTAATTTTAGTGGCTTGACTGGCATCTCTTCCCAGGGTTAGTTGTGCATCTCCATTTCTTTCTGTTTTAAATGCCAGTTCTCCCTCTACAATGAAGACCTATCTAATAACTGTTCAACAACTTGGAAGAAATCCATGAGTGACTGTGTTGTTTCCCTTTATCTATATGTCTGTCTGTCTGTCTGTTTGCCTGCCTACCTATCTATCTATCTATCTATCTGTCTATCTATCTATCTATCTATCTATCTATCTATCTATCTATCTATCTATCTATCTATCTATCTATCTATCTATCATCATCATCATCATCATCATCATCATCATCTATCTGTCTCTATCTGTCTGTCTGTCTGTCTGTTTATCTGTCTGTGTCTGTCTGTCTGTCTATCTGCCTGTCTGCCTGCCTGCCTGCCTGTCTGTCTATATTATCCCCTTACCCACCTTTCTCTTGACTTTTTCTGTGTGTGTGTGTGTGTGTGTTCATGTGTTCTTTTAGGGGTGTCTCCCAGAGTTATCAGAGCCCTCCAGAGTTAGCAATACTGGGCTTACCCAATTAGATGGATCAGTGTTAAGGCGTAAGGATGAATGCTTTAATCTCGTGGTCATATGACCTACCAGGGTCACACCTGGTGGTACTTGGAGGACCTTGCTGTTTTGCAGGGAAGGAACCAGGGTCCTGTGCATGCAGGGCATGTGCTCCCGCCACCTATTTTCCCTGACCCATGTCTTTTGCATTTTAGGTCAGTTTTAGATCTAAAAATGGACAAAATAGGGGCCAGGGGAAGCCCCATGCTGCAGCAGCATAGCCGTGCCACATCCGTGGGTGCTTGCCTGAACCACTGGTGGGTTAGCTGAGACTCTGAGGGACCTCTCGGCTTCCAGAGCACCACATGGGAGCACGCCTCCCCCAAATCTCACTGTACTTCATTTTGTCTTCAGCAGTTTGGGGCTCTGAGGTCCTAGGTGCTAGGTCCTTGGCCTAGGTCCCTAGAGAAATCCTATTGTGTCTCATTGGGTAGTAAGACCCATCAGGACAAATAGGAATGAGAATAACAGGTTTAATTCTACTTGAAAAGGAAAGGAAAAACCTTTCTTCTCTTGTGTCAAAACATAAATCGTAGGGAAATGTGTATGTGTAATGCCTTCTGGGCCCCTTTGAAATATCACTTTTTGAAAGTGAAATAAGTTTTATTTGGTCTGGTTTTGATCCACAAACATGTTTCTTAGGGATTTTGAGATGTAGGAATCTAGGCGGCTGGCAGGCCTGTCTTCCAGTTCCTCTGGGAAGAAGGGGACTCAATTCGATGGGCCCCTTATTCCAAAGTGTAAGGCCACTTTCTGTTATAAAGCTCCCCCTCTTCTCAGTAAATTCACTCACCACATAGCATTAGGGTGAGATCATTATAAAGTGGGCTTTCTTGGCTGGACTGATGATACAGAAGGTAGAGTTTGCCTTGCACCTGACTGACCTGTGCTTGATCCCTGACACCCCATAGGGTGCCCTGAGCCTGCTAGGAGTGATCGCTGAGTGCAGAGCCAGAAGTGAGCTCTGATTTCCATCAAGTATGGGCTAGAAAGCAAAAAAAAAAAAAAAAGGTATTCTCCAGCCTTCTTATTTGAGGACATCATGCTTATCTCTAACACCTGTATGAGATGGGTGTTTCTTCTTAGCTGTATAAAGGGTGGATCATTTTCTTTTTTGTTTTTCCAGTCTCTTAGTGAAATCTCCATTATAATCATCACATCCTGATAAAGTGTTTTATTTTTCTCTGTCCTTTGTAGAGATAGTTTCTGAATTGAGAGTTTTTTTTTTAAATCCTGTTTTTCCCAATTGACCTTGAAGTAAGTACCATTATATCCATCCTTTTCAGAACCATACCAGGAGAGGGTAGCAGGACCAGAAAGGAAAACTGTCCTCTCTCTCCCTTTCTGTTGCTGTGCCCGATTTGAATTCTGCTTGGCAGATGGAACGCCAGCCCTTTCAAATTTTCCCAGGTGGACCAAGTACTGTTTGCTTTCAGAAGTTCTCGGTGAGGCTTTCATTTTAAATTCATAAAAGTTATCAGCCAACTTCCAACAATTGTTTAATAAAAGCAATTAGCCAGCCAAAAATATAATGGCTTTTATGTCAAAATATGCTAGAGACAGCTGCTAAGCGGGCCACTGGCAGCCCTGGGCCATATGCCATGAGTCCCAGGCATATGCACGGCCGGGCACAACAGCACAGAGCATATTGGGAGTAATAAACCCAACCCCCACCTCGTTCTCTCTCCCCACCCAATCTCCCCACTCCAGATAAACTGACAGCAGGAAAGTCTCAGGAGTAAATTGTTGCACTCAAGATTCACAAAACTCATTTATTAGGCAAGGATCTAATCTGGCAATAGATGCAGAGAGCTGGATTTCCCCTGCCTGGTTTGGATAAAATCCATGCAAACCTTATTGCATTGCAGAAAAACGATTAAAAAAGAAAAGAAAAATACAACTCCTGCAAACAACTAACTCAACAGCACTCATCAAGAAAATTGAACTGATTATAGACCTTAAAACAATCTGTTTGCTTGCTTCTTTCAGTCCAATACTTGCATGGAGAAAGTTTCTAGAGTTTTCTCATCCTTGGGAAGAGTTTTATTTTTCCCAGCATACTTTGGTCCAGGCATGTTTATTGTCCTGCCTTGCTCTTCAGGAGATGTTCTAGTGATTGCAATCTTGGTGATGGGCCCATAAAGCTTGAATTACCATTGGAAATGCAAATCCAGAAGTGTCTTTTTTAAGTCATGGGAGGTATAGGAAAAGGAAACGCTCCTGAATTTTTTTTTTTTGCCAGTGAGGAAGACCAGATTTTCATCAAAAACATATTTATTTTGAAAACAAATCTCAGGCAAATCATCTTTTGTTCACAGAGAGCTTTTCTATCCCAGATGATGCCATGGTTTGTAAACACTCTGTGGCTGTTTTTAGAGCAGTCACATTGCAGTGTTCAGGGACCACATTGCCTGTCTTCTCAAAGACACAGGCGGCTCTCTGTCCATGCTTTCTGGACAGCTGTTCAGAGTGTCAGTACAGCCTGATTCTATAGCTGAGAAAATGTGTAATAGTTTTGAGGATAGTAGAAAAAATGTCCTTAAAGCATATTAAATAGTATCATACGGGCAATAGAGTTCTATAGGAACTTTTGGAGAGTAGACAGCACATAACTAGGGAGCCCCAGAGATCCTGCAAACTTCAATTCAGTCTTTAGTACTTCTGGCTTATATATATATTTATATATATATATACATATATATATAAATATAAAAATATATAAACATAAATAATTATGTAAATATAAAATTATATAAATATAAATGTATATATACATTTATATATAAATATAAATGTATATATACATTTTATATTTATATAATTTTATAAATGTATGTATATATATATATATATATTTCTATTTTTGGGTAACACCCGGCAATGCTCAGGCATTTCTCGTGGCTCTGCACTCAGGAATTACTCCTGGCGGTGCTGGAGGACCATATGGAATGTTGGGGATGGAACCCGGGCTGGCATGGGCCAGCCACGCGCAAGGCAAATGCCCTACCCGCTGGACTATTGCTCTGGCCCCAGTATTTTTTTTTATTCTGAAAGGATCAAGAATCACAGGAACAAGGCTAAAAGCAGATGGGTTAAGCCTGAGGGAACCAGGCACAGCTTCCAGCAGAGTCTCACAGGACCCTTTCAGTTCTTCCCAATCATGGTGCTGACACATTCAATGGTGAGTTCCCAAGGAGCACATCTGATACATAGTGTCTGAGGTTGGTCATGAAGGTATATTCCCTGATACAGCTTTTATTCCCAGACTAAAAGCAGGTGTTCAGAATGACCCTGTTGTTTGCACAAGGAGTTCGGATACCATGCGCTAGTCTTATCAGTTCTGAAATAAATAATGGAAACCCTCCAAATCCCGGTTCTCAGATGTCAGCCAAGGCCAATCCTTGAAGCAGCACGGTAAGAGTTTCAGAAACAGACCAACTGTCAGTCCGACTAACTCTTCTCTGCAAAAATAATCTTGTGGTGCCATGAGCTTAGCCTTTCTTCTTCCCTGCCCTTACCCTTGCAGAGGGTGATAGGGTGGTTGGGGTTGGTGATCCTGGGAAGGAGGTGGAAAAGGGGCAGGCAGGTTGGCAGAAGAGGACTCTCCATGGAGGTCCAGTGTAGTATGGATTCTAAGAGTGGGAGCCAGGTGAAGGAGATATAGCAGTAGAAGCAAGGGCTGGGAGGATTGGTTCATGGTTGGAAGTTTGCTTCAAGTGCTTGGGGAGAAGAAAGTTGGCTTAGGGAGGAAACAGCATGACAGAGATAGTTGGAAATGATCACTCTGGATAAGAACTGTGTGCTGAAATTAGGTAAAGGAACAAACATGATAGCTTCTCAGTATCTGTATTACAATCATAATACCCGAAAGGGGGAAGAGAGAGAAAGAGAGCGAAAAGAGCAAAAGAGTGAGAGAGAGAGAGAGAGAGAGAGAGCATACCGACTGGTTGGGGGGGTTCGGAGGGAAACTGGGGACATTGGTGGTGATTTGGGTATTGGAACATCATCTGACTGAAACCTGATAATTACCAACCTCTTAACTGTGTGTCTCATGATAATTCAATAAAAAAAGAACAGGATTTATCAGATATCATTAGGCCTTGTTTCAAATAGTATTTGATTTTTCTATTTGACTTGTACATTTTCAAATCTTTCTGTTTCTTTCTTATGGACAATGTGTAATATTTTAATAATCACAGGCATGCAAGAGTTGAATAATTTTGATAGGAAGCAGATGACCTGCATTTTAGAAGAAATATCTAGACTTGTAGGGCTGAAGGTTAATAGGTTAGCCAAAAATTAAGTTAGTATTTCCAAATGTAGACCAACTATTTGAGATGACAGTCTCTTACCAATTTTATTTTTTGATTAAAAACTTCTGAGCACAATTTAGAATGCATTGACATCCTAAAGGGAAACACAAGGATATTAGAGAATGTGGTCTATGCCCTAAAGTTTATTATAGAACCTAATAGGCCCTAGGGAGAGTCAGGGAGGGAGTAACTGGATGTATTTGGTCCATGAACACTACCAGGAATGATCTTTGAGCACCACTGGGTGTGTTTCAGGACCTTCACCTCCTAAAAGATGAGGAATAAGACATGAGTGAATGTTTCAGTGTTAAACAAGATCTTGATTTGTTTTCAGACCATACCCGTATTGCTCAGGGCTCACTTCTGGCTGTCCTTGGGGACAATATATGGTACCAAGAATCTAACGTGTCAGCTGCTGGCAAGGCAAGTACCTTAACTCTGTACTAATTCTTCAGCCCTAAATAAGAGTATTTTTGACAGGCTTTGAGTGGTGTTCAATTGAATGTCTCCCTAAGTACAAAATTAGAAAAGAATCTCACTTTATGATATTTCGTAGTCCTTCCTCTGCTTTTAATTGCTTTGATCTACACCTTCCTTGCTAGACAGTCAAAAGAGACTCATTGTGGCAGACATCTGCTCTTCTCATACCCTCACTTTTCTTAGTCCATAACCTAGTTTTCTGTGTCCGAAGTCTGATTTCTGTTCATCTGAACTGGAAATGAGAACTGCTGCCGAGCAATGACAGTAAGTATTATTTTAGGATTGACATGGGAGGACTTTCAGTTCCTTTTTACTGTTGATAAAGAGGTAATGACAGGGGCCGGAGCGATAGTCTAGCAGGTAGGGTGTTGGCCTTGCATGCAGCTGACCTGGGTTCAATTCTCCGAATCCCATATGGTCCCTCGAGCACTGCTGGAAGTAATTGCTGAGTGCAGAGCCAGGAGTAACCCCTGAAGCATCACTGTGTGTGACCCAAAAAGCAAAAAAAAAAAAAAAAGGTAAAATGACAAATCTCTCATCCTACAAATTTCAACAGTGACTTCCCCTTTTCTAGTTCAGTTTTCCCAATAAGGCAAGTGAGGTAGAAATAGTTTGAGAGGAATCATACATCATTGTTTCTTGAAAACAAAACAAAATAACTGTGTGAGGGGAGATTGTCTTGAAATAAGAAAGCAGAAACAAAGGTCTATGTACTTAGTACACGTAAGCAAATGCTCAGTCTTTTCTCTCTCATTGCTAGTTTGGTGCACTGTAGGTATTAAGGAATTCCTTTCTCTCACTTTGCCTATGTGCAGGAAGCAAGATCTTCCCTCTTAGCATTGATACTGCTTTCTTTCTATTTAGGAGATTATAAAAATTCTTTTTTAAAGACTCTTACCATAAATTGTAAGATCCTTAGCTTCTACAGATGTGTGAAAAAGTCCTGTTGTTAAAAGTGGATTCTATCTCCCCAGTCCCTGCCCCTTGGGAGGAAGCCCAGAAAGGTGGAGATTCTGACTAATGAGAATGTGGGTGCATGTATGTATGTTGTGGATGTATGGCTGTGTATGTCTGTGTCCTGGTTCTAGAAGTATTTTGTCAATGAGAAACAAGTAAGGCCTGGACCGAGAGGAATTAATCCACTCTATGAATGCATAAAGAGCTGACCCACTCTACAAAATGGAGTTAGCTATCTTCACAGTTCTCAACTTGGAAATGCAAGCCCAGTTAAAACAATTGTCTGTGCCATATAGTATAACTAGGCAAAGATATGCGAGATATTAAGGGGGATAACTTGATAACCTATGACCCCATAATATAGGAGGGAGAAGTACATAGAAGAGGGTAGTAAGACCTGTACAGGACATAAGGGGAGGCAGGGGTCAAGGGCTTCTGTTAATCTATGGTGTAGAGAAATGGTATAGCCTTATATCCATGCCGTAGAGTCAGCAACACTGAAAGCAGGGAGATCCAAACTGAAAGAGCCAAACTTAAAAATGAGCCTATCAAAGAGGCAGGCTGGAGGGCGCTAGAGAACCTGGGAAAGGGGGCGGAGGGAGAGTTGACCCTGGTAATGGGATGAGTGCCAGAACATTGACACCTAAAGCTCAAGTGTATAAATCCAGTGTCTTACTAAAACAAGTTAAACTTAAAATTAAAAAACAATTTCCCAACTTGGAAATGCACAGTTCAACTAAAGCAATATTTTGTGTCACATATTATGGCAATTTCTCTACCCAAACCAGAGACCAAGATGTGACTATTTGAATCTTGCAGAATTTTAAGAATTTATGATCAGACTAGCAGATCCCATTCAATGAAAATGAGTGTCCACAATGAATAGGTTTGGGGCTGGACAAGATTTCTGTTTTATATGTCTGTCCCTGTGCATTACAGATACAACTCAACAACTTAAAGAAATCTTTTTAAACACCATGGTTTGCAAGTTGTTCATAATACAGCTGCTATGGACTTTCAACAATCCCAGCAGGACAGTGACTTTCCCTCCACGTTTTCGAACCACTCCAAGCCTGACTCCTTAGCAGGCACACAATAATTTGTTTTATATTGCTTGTTACTAGATAATAATAGAATTAGTTATCTATTAGGTATCTAAAATACCCAAGGACAGTAAAAACATGGGATGAGTGGATTGGTCCACAGTTGGAAGCTTCCCTCCAGTGCTGGGGAGAAGGCGGTTGGGATAGGGAAGGGACCACTGTGATAATGACAGCTGGGAATGGTCTTTCTGTGTGAGACGCCCTCGACCGCCTGCGGTGAAAAACGACCACAACAGGATTCTTCTTAGAACACGCTTTACTGGAGCTCTTTTAGTTTCAACTTTGTGATGGCGAAAAGGACCCAGACCCGTTGTGCAAGCTGCTTTTATACAGTGCTATTCGGCATGTCCATTTCCCATTGGCTGGCGCAAATGGTGTGATTCGACGTGTCCACTTCCCATTGGCTGGCACAGGTCGTATGAGCTCGTATGAGCTGATGAAACATGCCGTGATTGGACAAAGCCCAATCACACCATGCCAGGGGACTCTGCGCATGCGCTGGACACAGGACCCTGCGCATGCGCGAAAGGCAACATGGCAGTGGGAAGAGTAATGGCGCCCAACATTTCTGAATAAGAACCACATGCTCAAAGTAGGTAAAGGCACAAACATGATAATCCCACAGTATTTTTTCTTGCAAACCGTAATTCACAAAAGGGTGAGGGATGAGAGAGAGAGCGAGCGAGCGAGCGAGAGAGCTGCTATAGAGGCAGGGTGGGTGTGGGGGGGGGTGTGGGGGGGAAGCTGTAACAGTCACTGTATCACTGTATCACTGTCTTCCCATTGTTTATCAATTTGCTCGAGTGGGCACTAGTAACATCTACATTAGTCCTGTCACAAAGCAAGTGCAACCCAAAGGCATCTTCTTGCTACAGAGACAGGAGGAGCCAGAAACAATTCTTCAGGTTATGGGACTGAGGTCCAGAATAGTTACTAGTCTTTGGCATAAAAAGTAAATAAAACACGGGTATCTTGCCAGGCTTTACTGTGTAGGTGGTATAGTCTCAGTAGAAGGCTCTCAACCCGAGCATTTACTGATGAAACTTAAAGGGGGAAGATCAGGTTTTCTCTTGGATGGAGCTCTGAGGAACTATGGAGTCTGGATGTTGAGAATGACTAACTGCATGATGTGTGGTTTGCTCTGGCTTCATGCCAGGCTTACTGGTATCAGTTAAAACATGTCTATAACTGTTTACTATGTATAAATGTGAAATAAATTGGGAAGAACCTTATGCAGAATTCAGTATCCTATAAAAATATCGGCTGGCCGCGCGACAAGGGACATGTGGGTCTGGTGTGGGTGGGTCTCTCTCTTTCGGAGCAACTGTCATGGAGGCAGAGGAAAGGGGCAGGGCCCAAAACTCCACTCCGAGTCCGGCCAGCATGGTCTCTCCCCGCTCATGAGAGCAAACCCTTGGAGCAATGTTGGACTCTGCCAAGGGATGGCCGAGCCCTTACTGGGAGGTCAGCTGTAACATTGGTGGTGGGAAATGTACACTTGTACACTGGCTTTGGGATGAGTGTTGGAACATTTTGTTACTGAAACCGGATCATGATAAACACATTTACAACTTTGTAACTGTGTATCTGACGGTGATTGAATTAAAATAAAAAACTTCAGTAAAGTGTGTGGAAAGTTGTCCTATCTCACAGGTTCATTAAGTCTCTGGTGTTTGCTTAAGCTGTTTGCTGCTAACTGAGCCTCTGTTATTGCTATTGTTGCATTTAGTTGCCTTCCATGTTTCTTTCCCATCTGTGTTGGTGTGTCTCTACTGGAATGTCAATATTGTGGAAATTTGGTAGTGTCAAACTTCAGGATCTCTGGAACTGGGCCATGAGTTGACAAGGTGTAGACTGTGGGAAGGGGTGTGGCTTTTGGGGCTTCTGGAAGTCTGGTTGGGTGGAGAGAATATGCCCACCCCCACTTGGAGAAGCTCTGAGTTCTGAGCGGAAAGCTGGTGTGTACCATTTCACGGTTTAGTGTCTCTGCAGACTGTTCAGAATGAAGTGGGCTTGGGCCATTGGGTAGCAGCAGCGGTGGATTGTGGGTGTGACCGCTGGGGCCGGGAGGATGGGACTTAGCAGCGCCCCCATAGTGAGGCTCACCCCAGTTTTCAGCCAAGACACTAGTATATCCATTAGCTGTCCTGGCTTGGCTTATATCTCCTCAGAGATTCAGTCGAGAATCTGGGGAGCAGGGCCCGTGACTCTCAACAACTTTCATCATTTAATAACATTTCTAAAAGCTTTCAAAAGTGAATGTTCAAAGCAAAAAAATCCATTAATCATAGATTGTTAAAGGTAAAGAGATGGATTAAGGCTGAGCTTGGAAGACAACTGTAAAGAGTAGCCATTTTCCTTTTTTTTAGAGGGTTTGGGCTATATCCTGCAGTGCTTAGGGGCTATTCCTGGCTCTGTGGTCCGGAAATGACTCTTAATGGTGCTTAGGGCACCATATACGTGTGGACCCATTGAGCTAGCAGCAAGTACCTCACCTCTTGTCCTGTGTCTCTGGCTACTGCTTATTTTTTAAATCTCTTGATGAAAAATTTGTTTCTGGGGCTTGGGAGGCAGTGCAGGGGTTTAGGCGCTTGCCTGGCACAGCGGAATCCAGTTCAATCCAGCATTTCATGTGATCCTCGCAGGACCACCAGGCATGATCCCTGATCACCGCCTGGTTGGACAACCCCCCCCCCCCACCCCCACACACACAAAAAAAAAAAGGAAAAAGAAAAAACTTCAAAATTTCAAAAGGGAGCAAAATTGAACTCGTCTACTCGTCTAGTTAGGACACAAATGAGTGGGCTTCTCCCTCCTAACGAGGAATGTGGGGCTGATGTCAGCCTTGATCGGAGCCGCACAGTACAGAGGGGCAGAGCCGGCGGGCAGAGAGTGGGGGCGGAGCGGCCAGCACCAGGCCAGCAGTTGGCTTGTTCTAAGCTAAACACCAGCTTCCCTGTGAAGAGGAAAAACAAGATTCTTTTTTTCCCTACCTCTAATGGCTCTGATTGTCTTTCATTGGCACCAGCAGGAGTTTTCTGACAACTTTGTTCGCTCAGGTTTTAGGGGATCTAAGGAGAAACAAAACATCACACACTTTCAGCTGGCACAGGAAGAAGCCAAAGTCTACCTCATTAGTGAATGGAGAACCGGGGCCCCTTAGGGGGCCAGATCAGGAGGTCAGTGCGTAGAGGGCTAAAAAGGCCCTTTTCTATGAACCAAAACCCCATTACTAGGGTCAGGTGCGAGGCTAGACTGAGGCGTGGGTGAACACTCACCCTGGTTCCTTTCAGAGACGGCTCCGACCGGAAATACAGCTCCTTGTAGCCCTGATACTGGATGTCTTTAACAGGAAACGGAATCTTTTATCCTTTCCTTTAGGAGTCAGTAAGAAAGACCACGATCAGAGTAGCTTTGGAGGGACTTGCAAACACAGTGAGGTTTGAGAGCCTGGACTCTGGACGCTCAAATTCCCTGTGTAATGGTCCAAAGAAGATGGAGACTGTTTTCACCCGGAAGAGCTTATAAATAAAGAAAAAAGATCCTAGTGGGAGCTGAGAGAGGAGCCACTCAGCTTTGTTCATTTGCTGTCGTTTACTTTGGAAGTGCGGAACCAAGGTCTCACTGTTGATGCTTCTGAGTAGTAGTTACGGCAGGGTCAGCACTGGTGGAGCCATTTTGGAGATAAACTTGCGGCTCCGGAAGCCCTAGTGCCTCATGCACAAAACCAAGGCCCTTGAAAGTCGTTTTCTTTCCGTGATCTCTGTTCCCTCTCCATTTCCCTTTTTTTAAAAAAAAAATATTTTATTATACCACCGTGAGATATACAATTACAAAGATGTTCATATTTGGGTTTCGGTCATACAGTGTTCCAGCACCCATCCCTCCACCAGTGCCCATTTCCCTTGGGCTACTCTGTGTTCCTTTGCTTACAGGAGAAATAGAAAGGCTCTTAACAGATGGTAGACCAAGAAAAGGTGACTTAAATTAGAAGCATATGTACTGATTATAGATTTCAGCATCATGAACACCAATCTATGAATTTTAAGTTTTTTTATTAAAGAAAACTTGTAAACCTCTCTTCTCAGGAGTTACTCCTGGCTGTGCTCAGGAGACCATATCGGGTGCTGGGGATTAAACCGGGAGAGTTGCTTGCACGGCAAGCACCCTACCCACTGTACTATCTAACTCCAGCCCAGATTCAGATTGATGCTGAGATCTGATTCTATATTAGAGAATATTTAGAAGCATATTTAAATGGACTTTTGCCATAAACCATATACCACTTATCTGACATTTCTTTATCTTTTCCTCACGCTAATAGAACTGTTTGATTTAAAGTAAGCCTTATCGTTATCTTTCTAGGTATAGACCATCGTGACTATAATTGCCCATTCTATGCTATGCCTTCAGACACATTACCTGTATATTGTCTTCATTGTAATCTCTCAGCTATCACTTACGGTCATTGCCTTCCATGTGACATATATGTCAGGACACCCCTGGTGTGACACAACACGCCCTCGTGGGTCAGATCTATCAAGTAGATCTCTTGTGGTCCAGATTTAACCAATAGGCCCCATTAAGTTTGTGGCCTCTAAGTCTTCCATTTGAAGGTGAACCTTTTCTTCTGTACCTATGTTAATTTTGGCCCTCTAGTTGCTTATGTGGAAAAGCTGGACTTTGGGAATTGTGTGTTTGGCCTCACCCAACTTTGCTTGGGGTCTACTCACACCTCTGTGCTCTGTGGTCATCACTCCTGGTGATCCTGGGGAAAGTTTGTAGTGCTAGAGAAAGAACCAGGATTGGTCACATGCACGGCCAGTGTCTTCACTGGCCTAACCCTGGACTTCACTGGCCTAACCCTTCAATTCTTAACCCTGGATTGTCTCTCAGGGCCCAAAGTGGACATTTTCTGTATGGGTAGGAGGGGGTAAGTGGAGGAAGTTTAGTATTTCTTCCTTTCAGTACCATGTGCATAAGTACTAGACAATTCTGTTCTGTTTTTTCTTTGAAATCTACTGAAGTATATTTTTTAGCCTTTTTTTAAGTATTAGGGGTAAAGACTCACTTCTTCCTGAAGCAAGCAGATGCCATTGGGCTACACTGGCACGTGATAGGGTCAAATGGAAATGTTACTGGTGCCTGCTCGAGGAAATCGATGAACAATGGGATGTCTAGTGATCTAGTGATCTAGTGACTCACTTCTTTAGTTGTTCTTGACACATTCCTTCCTTCTTTCCTTCTATCCTTTTTTCCTTTCCTTCTTTCCTTCCTTCTTCCCCCCCTGCTACCATTTTACTTTATTATTTAAAAATGGAGTTGGGAACGTTCTGTGTTCCTCCGTCTCTAACTCAGCATGGTGCTCTCCAGATCCCTTTCGACAGAGCAAATGACATGGCTTCGTCTTTTCTTCCCTTGTTCTATTTTCAGCACTCTTTCTTAAGGCATACACCCATAACGATATCTGCTATCCCAGTATAATTATTTTTTTCAGTTTTTTTATTTTCTTTTTTAAAGTATTTTATTATACCATTGTGAGATATACAATTACAAAGATGTACAATTAAAAAGTTCATATTTGGGTTTTGGTCATACAGTGTTCCAGCACCCATCCCTCCACCAGTGCCCATCTCCCACCACCAATGTCCCAGGTTTCCTCCCCCGTCCCCAGCCCTTCTCCATGGCAGGTTCTTTATTTCTTTCCCTTTCTCTCTCTTTCTCTTTTCCTTCCCTTCCAGACTATGGATTCCCAGTGTAATTATTATCCCCTTCCTCACCCCTTTTTCTTCCAAACATGTCCCAATTGGGAAGAAAACTTTGTGGAGGATTGTGTACTGTTGCCTCTCTGAGTCTCCTCCCTCCACTAATAAAATCTTTGGACTTCTTGGATAGTTACTATCTACTGCCTTTAAAAAGGATAAAATTCATTAAATGTAACATTTTTTTTCTCTTGCAAGTTGAAATCCTTCCCTAATCCCAGTGCAGCAATTTGACCTGCTACTCCTTTTCAGGGGAATAGTTTTTACACTCACTTCACAGTTTAAACCAATTTGGTTTCACTACTAATTTGCCTTATTTTAACTTGGCTATGCTGAAGTAGTTCCGGCTGCTTCCAAACACTTACTGCCTCATTAGCTGATAGCTGTAGTCTAATGACGTTCAGGCAAATGAGAGCTTGCAGGGTGGTGGACACCAGGGGAACAGCTCTTTGCAAATTGAAGGAGAGGAAGTCAGATTTACACGTCATTCTAGCCTGTGTTAGCTTTGGGATAGTTAGCATTTATTGCAATGAAATTGTAATTATTTTCAGTGGTGCTGATTGATGGGAAATCCCTGGTCAAATAGATAGAAATCGTCCCATGGCTTGTCACAGTTTAGTAAGTACATAACAAGAGAAACCTTTTCTCTTGGGGTTCAATGTGGTTTTCTAAGTTGAGCTATAAAGATAGCAGTAAAGGTGTATGTGTATGCATGTGTATACACTCTATCATTGCTTATATGTGTGTATACCATGTACATATACCTGTGCATGCTTGTGCATTAGAAATATATGTATACTTCAAAATTAGGACTTATCTCTTTTTTAGTATATGGATTGGGCTTTTGGGGTAGTAGCAAGAGCCCAAGACTCAAGAATAAATATGAGAAGAAGAAAGATGGAACTCTTCCAGGAAAGAAAGGGCAATTCAGGTGTCAGAGAGCTCAAAGGTAATTAGGGTTGTCAGCATCACCTTCGCTTGCCTTGCTAATCTTCCAGCCTGTTTTTTATTACTTTTCTGGATGCCAGATGCTCCCACTCAGTGCTCAGAAAGTCTAGGAACATTCTTGGTTTCATCTGGCTAGCTAGACTGCATGGATCATGTGTGCTCAGTCCAGTGGTTGGTGCTCTTGGGCTGGCCATTCTGGGGGCCACCAGAGTAAACCAGGTGGTTCTGGGACCTCTTGGTCATACCTGGTGGTAACTGCAGTCACCATGCAGTGCCAGAGATGGAATTCAGCTGTCCCTGCATTTGTCCTGTGACCCCCGGCTCCCACTTCCTGTTTCTAAAGCCTTCACCTTTTTCTGTGCTTCTCTCCGAAGAAAGTTAGGCTACTGCCAGCCTCACCAGATGAATTATCCTTTGTCTGAGGCCAGCAGTGTTATCCCTTTCCCTTGGCTATTGATTGCTTTAATGTGAGCATGAGAAGAGCATCTGGACAATGATGTGTCATAGAAATCTCTGGGGGGTAATTTGGGAAAAAGATTGTTCCCTGCCTGGTGAGATAAGAGATGATGATGAGGCTGGTTCTGTTTTTCTGCCAAAAAGTGATAAGCAAGGATTTTTATGGGTTGAGCCTTGGCAGCCATCTTGTGGAAAGATAGGAAAGATTGTAGGTTCTTGATAATGTTCCTAAACAGTCTTCTCAGACTGAGACTATCTGTCTCCAGAATTCTTATGATGTGAACAAAAGTCCCTGTTTCTTGCTTAAGCTTCTCTGGGTATGGTTCTCTCTGTAACCTAAAGCCTCTCTGACAATGTCCAAGGAGGATCTCAGATCAAGGCTATCTTGTTACCTACCCAGTACTAGGTGACTATTGACTTCATATTCAGGATGACTTTAATCAGAATCAGGGGCATTTTCTGAGCACTAGTGGTTTGTTTAGAGTGTTAGCTGCTCAGATCAGATTGTTCCTTTCCATGCTTCAAGGTTGAGCAATGTTACAGCTTTCCTGTTGACTTATAGGTTTATTAATTTTTAGAGGTCAAAGTGAAAACATGGAAACTTTTAGTTTTCATAATTTCGGCTTCACACTTTCCTTTGTTGATTATTCATGCAATTAACAAATATTTATTGAGCACTTGGTATATGTTAGGTTTGGGAGTTTAGTGAGAGAAATTCAGAGGTGCTCCCTGCTGCCTTCTTGGAATTTACATTCTGGCAAAATCATGTCATTTCCATATTCATTTGGCCTTTTGATGCAGAATGCCAGGGATCCTGACCAGCTGAGTTGCAGGATCAGGGTAGGGATGCCTCCAGAATAAACGTGTCTTTCTGAAGTCAGTGAGATGCCAGCAAGGGAATTTCCCCTTTTCCCCGCCTAACCTTTGTCATTATTTGTGTGCACTGGTGTCACACACTTACTTTCGGTGCTGGGAACCATCTGGTAGAGGTGGGTGTCACTCAGGGCTTTATGGAATCCTGCTGGGAATTGAACTCATGATTTCACACAGGCATTGCTCTACTATTGAGCCATATCTGCTCTGTATTCCTTCTTCCTTCCTTCCTTCCTTCCTTCCTTCCTTCCTTCCTTCCCTTCCTTCCTTCCTTCCTTCCTTCCTTCCTTCCTTCCTTCCTTCCTTCCTTCCTTCCTTCCTTCCTTCCTTCCTTCCTTCCTTCCTTCCTTCCTTCCTTCCTTTCTTCCTTCTTTCCTTCCTTCCTTCCTTCCTTCCTTCCTCTTCCTTCCTTCCTTCCTTCCTTCCTTCCCTTCCTTCCTTCCTTCCTTCCTTCCTTCCTTCCTTCCCCTTCCTTCCTTCCTTCCTTCCTTCCTTCCTTCCTTCCTTCCTTCCTTCCTTCCTTCCTTCCTTCCTTCCTTCCTTCCTTCCTTCCTTCCTTCTTCCTTCCTTCCTTCCTTCCTTCCTTCATCCTAATTCCTTCCTTCCTCTCTCTTCTTACTTCCCCTCTCTTTTCCTTCTTTCACAATAGTAAACTTTCACACAGAAATGGTCCCATAAGACCCACCAAGAGTGATCCCCAAACACAGACCCAGGATAAGTTCTGAGCACTGCCAGGTGTGGCCCCCAAACCGAATAAATAAGTAGAAGGAAAAAAGTTCTCTTTTGCCAAAATTGTATACAGACCTGGGTTCCATCCCAAGCATTGGAAAATTCCCTGAACACTGAGTTGGTGAGTGTCCTCTGAGCACCACCAGACATGGCCCTCAAACTATTTATTTCCCTCATAATCACTTGCCACTTTTCTTCCGGTTGTTCAACGATTTGCTCAAGTGGGCACCAGTAAGTCCCCATTCATTGGGAATGAGGTCCATTGTTACTGTTTTTGTCATATCGAATACACCACGGGTAGCTTGACAGGCTCTTCCGTGACTCTGGCTTCATCCCAGGGGGCCCAGTATTTTTCTATGTCAGACCATCAACCATCCAGGGGCCCACCGGGCAGAGCCCTGGGTGTAGACAAGCCTGTCTCCTGTCTGCCACCTGCTGACACAGCCGGGCACCGCAGCAACAGCCAAACCTCGAGGGGCAGTATTCCCTCATAATAGTCTCAAATAATCCTGGTAATGCGTGCCAATGTGGGCTGTGGTAAACTGGATCTTTCAGCTTTCATATTGGTATTGATCACTTGATCACTTGAATCCCGTTATTCATGGATTTGCTCGAGCAGGCGCCAGTAACATTTCCATTGGACCCTATCCAATGGAAAGGATTTGGGTCGATTGGACCCTATCACGTGCCAATGTAGCCCAATGGCATCTGGTTGATTCAGGAATATGAAGAGCATCAAACCGTTCCTTCAGGGTCTTGACAAGGAAGACAATATTGGTATTGACAAGGAGTCAATATTGGTATTGACTCTATCTTAATTTCTAAGGTTCCAAGGCAAGGAAATAGCTGTACTCTGAATGGCTTGTCCTTGTTCACACGTAGATAAGAATATTAACTTTGAGAGTTTCTGTCAATTCCTAGAATGACAATCAGTGTGTCTGGATTTTATATGTAGCTTTCATTTTCTTTTCTTGTCTTGCCTTAAAACAGCCTCTCTTCATCGAGAAGTGAATGCCCTGAGTTAGCAAGTCATTGCTTTTGCTTATATATCTCCCTACACATCTTAAGCCTCCAAGGGGCTATTCAGCTACTCAGGATTAATAGTCCCAGGGAACCAGGCATCACACAAGGATAGCTCTGTGGAGTATTTGGTATTCCATGAGAAAAAAAGTATAATCCCTTCCAGGTATATTTGTGAAAGGGAAATTGATAGTGTTTCTTTGATTCCTCCTCTGCTTTTCCATACAGAGTCTCTTTATTCTCATTGGTTGGAATTCTAATAGAGTTTATCTTCAAATCCCTTTCAGCAAAGCTACCTTATCAATAAAAGTTTATTTTATAGTTTGGTTGTTGGTATTCCTAATTCCAGCCAAGGGTAGCAACTGTTTCTACCCCGATGTTGCCTGCTTGCTTTCTGCACCAGGTTTTCTCATCCACATTTCAGATCTGGTGCCTTAGGTTGTTGACCATCATCTCGACCCAGTTTTTCATTTTAAGATTCAGGTTATAGACTGAATCTTGAAGGTGTGATGCCAGTTTGTATTATATTTCCTCCCCAATATTCTCAGGGAATATTTTTATTTTTTCATAGTCCCACATTTCACAGGAACTTGCTTTATCACAAGAATTCATTTTATCAGTTAGAGGCAATGGACCAGAAAATAGATAGTTCCTATGATGAACCAGTCACTACACAGGTAGTTATAAAAACCCTCAAGGTAGATTTGAAGCAGAAAGCCCCGTGATAGGCTATATTGACACTGATATCTAGGGACCAGATCCACAGGCGGTAGGTAGTAAAAACTATTTTATGTTTTCATTTATAAAATATCTATGTTTTAGACAAAATAAAATTGCATCTAAGCATGAAAGAGCATTTTGTTTGACTTTTCATAGATTTAATCAACAGGATATGTACATTTCATCATGTATTGATTATATTAATCATTCAACCTTAACTTTGGGATTAATTTGGAACAGACTTAAATAACAAGGACTGATGGGCACCTCAAGATTTTAGGTCAGAATCAATTGGAATGAAAGCAGAGATTTCTTAATTTTGAAATATGCTCATTTTTAATGTGGATAGTTTCATTATTCAAGCACAACTAAAAAATTAGCTGCAAGATGAACTGATTACAGGGCTTTTTGGCGTCCCCATTCCCCAAAGCCTCTCCCCCCTTCTCGGTTACCCCCTACTGCTGAAAAGCTTCATCCCTTAGGCAGACCTAAGCCTTCAGACTAAGCACAGTTTTACTTCCCTCTGTTTCTCTTCTACTCCTCATTCCTAAGTAGTTCTTGGGGGAAGTGGCTGGGGAAAGCAGCTTTATTAAATGGTCTGATTTCACAGAACTCTAAGCTCCTGCTGGCAAGAGAGTTAGATTAAACAGAAATAATATTATTCAAAACAAAGTTCTATAAGTAGATTGCATTGGCAAGAGGCTGAAAGAAAGACTTGTATAACAAAAGATCAGATGTGCGCAGAATATTACTTCTTTGCCCTTCTCTAATATGGCAATTTTTTTCTCACACCCTCCTTCAGCTGGGGGTCTACCAGGTGCAAGTTTAGGTAGACTTCTGTATCCTGGCTGGTTGTGTGTGTGTGTGTGTGTGTGTGTGTGTGTGTGTGTGTGTGTGTGTGTGTGTGTGTGTTACTTGTAGGCCTGTAGGAACTGCTTCTTCCATCAGAATTAGCTTCAACCTCCATTACCAGGATTTACTTTGGTCACTCCTCATCTCAAGAAGCTGTGGTTCCAATGTGTAAAAGAAGAGGGAGAGAGATGCAGAGACAGAGAGAGAGAGAAAAAGAGAGGAAACGGGGCTACCTGCTATTGAGGCAGCCTGGGGGTGGGCGGGAGGGGGTGGGGTACATTGGTGGTGGAAATGGGGCACTAGTGGAGGGATGTTTGCTGGAATACTGTATTACCAAGAACCAATTATGAACACCTTTGTAATTGTATGTCTCACGGTGGTATAATAAAAATTAAAAAAAGAAGCCGTGGTACAATTTGGGGGCTGGGAGGACAGTTAGGACGAGAAGAGACCACTATGACAATGATGGTTGGAAAAGATCATTCTGGATAAGTACTGAGTGCTGAAATGAGGTATTGGTTATTTATGTTAATCTTTTAGTACCTGTATTGCAAAACATAGTGCCCAAAAGGGGAGGGAGAGGGAAAGAGAGAGAGAGAGAGAGAGAGAGAGAGAGAGAGAGAGAGAGAGAAAGAGAGAGAGAGAGAGAGAGAGAGAGAGGTCTGGTAGAAGTAGTCTGCGTGTAGGAGTGGTGTGGAAGGGAAACTGAGGATATTGGCTATTGGTAGTGGGGAACATTCACTGGTGAAGGGATGGTTGTTGGAACATTGTATGACTGGAACTCAATGGCTTATAACTTTGTAACTGTGTAACTCACAATGCATCAATTAAAAAAAAAAACAACCCAACAACAACAACAACAACAACAAGGTGCTGTGGAATCGATCTGGTAGACAGGGCCACTTCATTGTCATGAACTTCCTGCTGTGCCATGATTTCACCTGGGAATTATGTGTCTGTGAGTAACGTGAGATGCATAAGAGAAAGGTGCCATGCTCACTGGACACTCACAGCCCTATCCCAGGGAACTTTGGTTGAATGTAAACAGTAGCATCAAGAAAGGAGAGTTGGATCTTATGGAATCAACCACTTTTCCCTGCTCGTCTCTTTTGCTGTGGTTCAAGTTTCCTCTAGCAGGGACAGAGAACTCATTCTTTATTGTTGGTTGTTTTTGAAATACCCCAAGCAGTGCTGAGGCGCTACTCTGGGCTCTGTGCTTGGGGGCAGGAATTAAACCTGAGGCTCCTGCATGCAGAGCAGGAGCTCAGCCCTTTGTTCTTTCTCCTGCCCAGAACTCAACTTTCAGAACTTAAGCTGTGACAGATGAGGGAGAAGGGCTGCTCATGTGGCTTCCAAGATAGAGGAGATGGAAGCTGCCATAAAAGTCTTCAAGAAGACTCTTTTAGGAAGCCCATCGGATTTCTAATTGTGGTTTGGTGTTTTTGTGTTTATTTTGTATTACTTTTAACACACCAAGTTATTTGCCTATTGTTTGCACTCTCAACCTTGGAAGTTCCCCACATCAGAAACCCAGTGGTTACTGTAAGGCTACACACCAGTCATATTATTGGCTACCAGTTCTCATCACTGTAAAGCTATATAAATCACGTTATTGGCTACTGGTTCTCATCACTGTGAGGCTCTATACCATCCACATTCCATGCTCCCTGATTTCCTCACTTTCTTGGTGACTTTTGTTCTGAGCTTCGTTTGCCTTTGTTTCATAAATAGAAACATAATATTTTATTCTATTAATAGTTGATTTCAAAATCTATAGGATAAACACCTTTTATCCTGGCAATGTGGTAATGAAACTATTGAATTCTATGGAATATGATGAAACACGTATTTTCACGTTCTCCTCACTGCTTCAGCCTTGGACCTGCTCTTTTGTTGCCACAAATCAGACTTAGTTACCCTTGCATCTTTTTTTTCCTGCTCACTACTTTCATTTTATTAAAAAAAGGATTTTTAAAAATTGAACTATCATGAGGTACATAGTTACAAAGCTGTTCATGATAGGGTTTCAGTCATACAATGTTGCAATGCCCATCTTTCATCAGTGAATGTTTCCTCCTTTCCCACCACCGTGTTCCCCAGTGCTTTTAAACATAAGTTAACATTAATATTATAGTTTCTTTCCAGCCCCCTTTTTTTGGGGGAGTGCCACATGTAGTGGTACTCAGGGACTTACTCCTGACTATGCTCAGGGAACACTCCTGTAGGGATTTGGGGGACCATGTGAGGTACTAGGGATCCAACCCAGGTTGGCTACATGCCAGGGATCAAGTCCAGGTCTGCTACAGGCAGTCATGCCTCCTACCTATTGAACTATTGCTCCAGTCCCCAAATTTCTTAATATTAAGATTCCTAAGGACTATATCAATATCCATTCAGTTCATTGCCTACTGTTGTTTTGTTCTTCTTGTTCTAGACTTTATCTTGCCATCTGTTCTGTTTGCTTATTTGATTAGTGTCCTTCTCTGAGTATTTTCCTTAGTTTCGTTGGATGATATACTCCCAGGTTCCTTTATATATATATATCTATAAATAGGCTTCTTTTCTTATATATAACTATATGCTTATTTTATTGTAATTCTTCCTTTTTACTCTAATACCCAACAGATTTATTCTCTCTTTTTAGCATTTAAAATTACAGGTGAAAAAATTCATGTTGGATTTACTTATATTAAATTTCTAGGGCTGTCATAACAAAGTGTCACAGATTGGGTGACTGACTTAATAGAAATTTATTTTCTCATATCCCAGAGGTGATAAGTCCAATATCAAGGTGTCAGCAGCTTGATTTCATTTGAGACCCCTTTCCTTGTCTTGTGGGTGTCTGTCTTCTCCATTTTCACCTGGTTTTCTTCCTTTGCTTATCGGTGTCCTAATCTTTTCTTCTTATAATGACATAAGTCATATTGGATTAGGGTGCACTCTGATGACACCAATTTAATTTAATTAATGGCACAAAGCCCCTTATCTCAGTGTAATCACGTTCTGGGTAGTGAGGTTTAAGCTTTTACCATATGAATTTGGAACTAACAACATTTAACCCATTGTGATTTATTAGTTTGTTTACTAAATTTAACTTTCTCTTTCCTTCTCTCCATCTTTCTGGAGGAAACATTCCCATTTTTCCGGAACTCAGTCTTAGCCTACAACTCAGTCTTTGTAGACTGCAGATGCAAATGTTCAACCAGGAGATGATGATAATTATGATGATGATGATGATGATGATGATAATGATGATGATGATGATGATGATGATGATGATTTTGCTAATCCTCTACCTGTTCTTTTCCCTCTTTTTGAAGCTCTCATTAACTGCCCATCTTTTAAGAATCTTATATTTTCTTCACTATTTCCTTATTAAGGTATAGTTCCTCTATATTGGAGCTATTTCTTTTCCGATTGATTTTCTAGGTCACTAATTTAGTTTTCTATATTGACAATCCTTTCCTTAGATCAATATAATTACTCTTTCAGTCTGAAAGTCCTATTTTCTAATTGCAGAAATATATTTATTGTGAACATATTGACATTCAAATGCTATTTTCATTTGATTAAAATATTAGCAGTCTTCTCTTTTTAGAAGACTTCTCTTTAAGAGAGACAGGAATCCTGTCTCTCTTAAAAGTACACAATTGGGAATTCCTTTGTTTTTGTCCACTTTTGGATTGCTGGATGCCCTAGGGGTGTGCAGTTAATTTCCTTTGCCTTTTCCTCTGCATCCTTGGTGAATGGGGAAAGCAAATGAAAAGGGGCAAGCAAGTCCACCAATGAAGATAAAAAGGCCACATCCGGTCCCTCCCTCTTCCACTCTACTAATGAGGAGAAAGTTTCTTCTCTCTCAGATTTCTTTAATCCCATGATTCTGAACCTTGTGGTCATGGAGGAACTTAATCCCCTTGAATAGAGCCTTAAGAGTTCTTTGTATCACTTCACTTGAATCACTTGTCTTTCCGTTGTTCATTGATTTGCTGGAGGCGGGCACCAGTAACATCTCCATATGTCCTGTCACATGCTAGTGTAGGCCAAGGGCATCTGCTCGCTCCAGGAACATGGAGAGCCTCAAACCATTCCTTTAGGTCATGGGAATGAGGTCTTTAATTGTTACTGGTTTTTGGCATATCAAATACAACATGGGTAGCTTGCCAGGCTCTGCCGCGGGTGGGATACTCTCAGTAGTAGACTCTCATCTCATGCATTTATTGATGAACCTCAACAGAGAGAGATCAGCTTTTCTCTTGGGTGGAGCTCTGACGAGCTGTGGATGTTGAAAATGGCGGCTCTTGTGGTGTGGGGGGTTCCGCTGGCTTCTTGCTAGACTCTGCTGGGATGACTGGCCAGGGCTAGACCTGCCTTCCCTCCTGGGCGCCTCATGATCAGCTGGGCACGGGGAGAGCTGGTAGCAGCTCTGCCCCGTGTATCTGAGTCCCCCGAGCACCATGAATCACAGTACGCAATAGAAGTTCTTTGGAAACTTTTTATTGATTACAGCTTCATCACTATTTGAGAACATCTCAAACCTGCTCTTGGTCACTCCATTCATGTTCCTCCTCATGCAGCCGGTCGGTGCCACTGGAGCCGGGCGCTGCCACATGAGGAGTGCAAAGCCGGGCCAGAGGTTGGTCCGAGCAGCTGCAGAGCTGGTGTGTGTGGGACTAAGGCCGGCATGGTGGGATGGGGGTGGGGGTGGGGGACTGGAGGGTTGTGGGGGCTGGGGGGTTTGTGGGGGTGGGGAACCTCTCGACTCCGCAGGGCCTTGCCCACCTCCTGCATCGCTCACGGCCGAAAGTCAGACTCATGGCTAGCTCTTCTCTCACTCTCTTTGTAGGTCAGGTTAATCAGCAAACCTGAAGGTTCTCCCCAAGATTATACACAGGGCTTGGCACCCCTTTCTTTTTGGGAGTTAATGTTCAGTTAAAGCTTTCAGAGGAAACACAAGGTTTATTTCAATCTTTTGACTTCAGATGTACAGAATTCTCTTGGTCTTAGAGAGGGCATTTGCCCTGTCCCACCACCCCAGCAGAGCCTCGCAACAAGCCAGACAGCCCCCCACTCCATGAGTGCCTCCATTTTCCACATCTGGACTTCCCCCTTGTCAGAACTCAACCCTGGAGACCAGCCTATCACAGCCCGGCTTGTGTGCCCACAATTGGCCTCGTGGTTCATCAATAAATGCTGGATTTAGAGGTGACTACATGAGTATGCTACCCGCACGACAGAGCCTGGCAAGCTACCTGTGTCGTATTTGTTATGCCAAATACCAGTAACAATTATAGACCTCATTCCCATGACCTGATGGAATGGTTTGAGGCTCTTTATGTTCCTGGGCAAGCAGGTGCCCTTGGGCTCTACTTGCATGAGACAGGACATATGGAGATGTTACTGGTGCCCGCTCGAGCAAATCGATGATGAACAGGAAGACAGTGATACAATGATTAATAAATGTAAGACTTGTCTTATATTCTGAAATTATAAATGTAAGTATATAGAAGTTATTTATATTTATTTTCACCAATGAATGGTTTTAGTGTAAATCATCAATATCCCCCCCTTGCATTTTATTTACTTATTTTGTTTTGGGGGACCACACCCAAAGATACTCAGGGCTTATTCCTAGTTTTGTGCTCAGAGATCAGTCCTGACAGGGTTGGGGAATCGCATGTGGTGCCAGGGATCAAACCTGGTTGACTGCATTCACTAGACTCTATCAGTCTATAGCTTTCTTGCATTTAAAATGAGCTTTATTCATTTTTGAAACCTTGATTTTAGTAAATCTTAGATAGATAAGTCTTTTGAAAGATCAGAGTGAAACACTACAGGCTTCAGAAGATCCTCCCTCTTACTACCTCTCTCTCGTCCTCATTCTCAAATCATACATTTTGGTGTTTTTAACTTTTGAGCAGTTTGCTGTTGACCTTATCCATTTTATGTTGTCTTCTAGCCAGGGACAGGTGCTTGGTGGAGTCTGAAGTTCACGTAATTGGAGGGAGCTTATTCAGGAAAATAATAGAAAATCTGCCGCAACTAACTGGTTATAAATTTTAGATTGATTTAGGAAGGAAACATACAAGTGTGATCATGAATATTAAAATCCCGAATGTCATAGCCAGTAGGCCTCTGTGGCCTTTAATGCTCTGAAGAATTCTGACTAGCTGGATACTGGCTTCTTGGTCGTCAACAATTGAATCCATGAACTGCTTCATGCAGTTGTGGCTTTTGGTCTCTTTCCAAAGACCAAATCTAGATACAGATCTTTTGGCAATGAAAGTTTCCTCCCATTATATTTTTAATTATTGATATTATTTTAGAATGTTTGGTTCCTTCTCCAGAAAATTCAAAGTTGCATCTCTGTTCCCTTCTCAAATCATCATCATCATCATCATCATCATCATCATCATCATCATCATCATCATCATCATCATCTCTCTTGTTCTTTTCTCTCAGCCTTTGTGCAAGCATGTTTTCTATTATTTTACTTATTTTCTGTAGCATTGACTTATTACTAAGACATTTTCAAATTCTACTATAATTTTAGTGCTGTCAATACTCTGTTTTATCTCATCTGGCTCTCATTTTATTACTTCCTCCCTTTTACTCAACAGATTTTATTCATATTTTATCATTTGTTTCAGAGAGTGCATGTTTTATGTTGCTACAAGCATAATTGCCAAGTTTTACTTCTTTTTCCTGCAGTAAACAAATTTATTCACTGATGATTATGAGAAGTACAGAATTAAGATTATTACTCACTCTCTTACTGCCCTTATAAAGGATTTTTAAAACATGGGCTTCCCAAGAAAACTCTGCATTCTTATTTCATTTATACTACCCTAGGGAAAAATTTCACAAACTCTCAAATCTTAATGTTGGTGATGGTAAACAAGAAAGTACTTCCTAACTAATTGAAAAAATGAAGACAGTCCTGGGTCTGATATATAAAAGGCAGTTGGCAATCCCTGCTATTGTATTTATTTATCTTTTATTACCATCTTTGCTATTATATTAATAAATTATGGCTAAAATAATTTCCTACTAATGATAAAAATCAACATTGACCCTAATTAAGAAAAGAAGCACAAAGGAGGGGGTGGGGATTTATCATTTTGAAAAGTTCAGGAATGGACCAAACTTAGAAGAAGCTGAATTAGGATTTATATCATATGATGGGTATCTTATCCAACCTTCTTCTTCTTCTTCTTTTTTTTTTGCTTTTTTTTGGGTCACACCCGGCAACGCTCAGGAGTTTCTCCTGGCTCTGCACTCAGGAATTACTCCTGGTGGTGCTCGGGGACCATATGGGATGCCAGGGATCGAACCCAGGCCCGCACAGGCGGGCTGCATGCAAGGCAAACGCCCTACCGCTGGGCTATTGCTCCGGACCCCCCAACCTTCTTTTTTATTAGAGATTTAATTCCTTTGTCCAGGGGCCAGGGCTATAGTACAGCAGGTGGAGCATTTGCTTTGCATGTGATCTCCAGCAACATATGTATATGGTGATCCCTGAGCACTGACCCAGGAGTGAGCTCTGAGAGCCTCTGGGCATTCCCTGAAGCCCCCAAAAAAAAAAAAAAAAGGGAGAAAAAAATTACTTTATCCTGAGTTACTAAGTGGTGATAAAATCATATAGGGAATTAAAATTCTCCAAATATGCTATCCCCAAATATGCCAGTTCAATATGGAGAATTTTTTTGAGTTGAGAGTCATTGAGACCTTTACCAGGAAGGGGATGACAAACTTATCACTGCAGTTGGTCCAGAGATAGTGTCTGCAGAAACTACACTGTCTAGACTTTTCCTACTGTTATATTCTCAGATATTTGTCTCTTACTATTTGCTTCCCTGAGAGGTTTAAGTTACTTGCCTTTGTCTTATAATGTCTCTTTATTTTTATCTTTATTTTTTTATGTCCAAATCCTATAAAAGCCTCCTGGCCACCCCCTGAACTAAACCACATCCTCTTCACTGAATTAGGCCTCGGAAGGGCCCTTGCTTGACTTTGTTATCTGAGCGTGGAGCAGAAGTACCAAGAGAAGGAAGAATGGATGCGGGAATCAAGTAGCTGTGCCACCAGCTAAGAAGAGAGTGAGTCTAGAGGCTCCCCCAGCCCTATAACTGAAAGTGCTCGTTTGGGCTAATGAGAAACTACAGGGGTCGAGGCACTCGCCCTGTGTGCAGCTGATCTGCACATCTGATACTTCAAAGGCCTAAAAATGAATTGTAATTAATTGGACTAAATATTTTATCTATTTTTGTCTCTCCCATATCATATAATAAAACCTGAAAATAAATCTATTTACATGTAATAATCTATCACATGTGGTCTTCTGGAGAACCTTCAGGAGTGACTCCTGAGCACAGAGCTAAGAGTAGCCTTGAGAACTGCTGAATATGAACCCTCCCACCAAAAAAAAAAAAAGTAAACCAAAGATACCCTTGTCGTATTTGATATGCCAAATACCAGTAGCAATTATAGACCTCATTCCCATGACCTGATGGAATGGTTTGAGGCTCTTCATGTTCCTGGAGCTAGCAGATGCCCTTTAGCTACACTAGCATATGACAGGACGTATGGAGATGGTACTGGTGCTCGCTCGAGCAAATCGATGATCAACAGGAAGACAAGTGATACAAATGATGAGTACAAATAGATTTGGGTATAACTTTAATGACTTCTTAATATAAGCAATATTTTAATTTAATTTAATTTTTTTTGTTTATGACATTGCACAGGGCTTAATCCTTGCTGTTCTCTCAGGGACCATATTGATGCCAGGGATGAACCTGGGTTATAAATATGCAAGGCAAGTGCCCTCTTGCTGTACTATTGCTCTGGCCCCATGAATGTAAGAAATGTTAAAAATTAAGGATGAGTGTGTGCCGTTTTCATATCACACAGAGCCTTCCATCGTGGGGACAGAAGAGCTAAGTGAAGAAGGGAGCAGCTGAGGGAGAGTGGGGTGGGGTGGCGGTCACTGCCCTGGACCCTTCTCGACCATGGAATGGAATAACGAAGCTATCCCCAGAATGCAGACTGTGAAGAGTGGATGAATTCGACCCATATCATTGTGACCAGATTGTGGGAGTGAAAGTTTCAGTTTGAGTCACGTTAACTGTTTTATTTCATGTCCCATTTTTTTAAATACTTCTATGAAGCCCTCTCGCTTTTTCTAAATTACATGCCTCATTGTATCCGAGTTCCTCCTGCGTTTGACAGCTCCATAGCTTCCAATTTTGTTTCTGCTGCTTTGATTATTATTCCTGATTTGGTTGTTGATGAGACATGTGGTTTTCTTCAATTAGCTCTGTCACTCTTACAAATGTGTGTGTCTCGCAAGTGTCCTAATTAAAGTCAGGAAGGAGGGGGTGAAATTACAGGCAATTACAACAGTGCCATCCCTCCCCCCCCACCCTCACTGCTCTTTTCTCCTCATCATCCGGGCGCATTCTTCTGTAGCTCCATTTTGCAAGCACTTTGAGCAGCCTCTCTCTTTAAAATCCCATTAATTTTTTTTCCGAACAGGATACGCAGCTGTGTCTGTGTGTCATGTATTAGCTCTTAGGAAACCCATAGCTTTCATTTACTTTTATTAAGTACAGTTCCCTCTCTGCCAGTTGCCACCATGTTTTGAATTAATCCTGAGAGAGACAGGTTTCCTACAGTCACCCCCAGTGAGAGCCTGTAAATCTCCCCAGATTTTCAGAACTATTGCCTCATGACTTTGGTCTTCTCTTTCCTGGCCTTAGACTCAGTCATCTGAATTCAGAGCTCCCGACACCACTACTGGGCATCTGTGCCAGGCAGTAAGCTAGGGTCTGGGGCTACAAAGCTGAATAATCAAGAAGGAGTGGGGAGGATGATGGGGGAGAGGTTAAAGAAGTAGGAATTCCAATAGCTAGTGGTTGAAGGATTTTGGAACTGGGTAGTGGGCGTGGTATAGTAACATATGTTTTGGAATACTGTGAAATTGAATTCCTGGAACATGATACAGTCTTGTCAGACAGTGCTATCTCAGTAAAGAACTTTCCCCTCCGTCCAAAGACGAATAAGGACAATCAGATGAAGAGTGTGTATGCTGAAGAGGCAGGGCTCTGGAGTCAGATGATATCAAAATTTAAATTCCTGCTTTGCTACTTGCTACATGTTTGGCCTTGGTTAAATCACTTGGCTGGCTTTTTTAATCTGTTAAAATTATACTAATAATACTTACCTTGCAGTGTTGTTGTGAACATTGGAGATGATGTATGCAAAGTAGCTAGCTTAGTGCCTGGTATACCTCAATAAATGGAGCTATAATTGTTATCATGAAAAAGATACAGTGTTCTCATGGTCTACTCACAGAGAGCAAAGAGTAAATTAATTTCTGTAATATATTGTTATTATCTGTATACGTAATGGAAGGCTGCAGGTGGTAATGGAGTAGACAGCCTGCAGTTCGCCATGTTCTCTCTCTGCCTCCCTCCCTGTCTCCCACTACTTTCTTTACCCATCTCTTCCCACCCACACTATACTTGGGTGACCCGGCCTTTCCCCTCCCGGACTCTATGCATTTGTCCCTTATCTTTTCTGCTTGCAAAGCTCTTTTTCCTGATATTTATGTGGATCGTTCTTCCTAATCATTCAGGTTTCAGCTTGAATGCTGAAACAAACAAGGCTTTCCATCGCTAGTGGCTCAAAATAGCATCCGCTCACCTCCAGAACCCGGTGTTATTTACTTTTTTTAAAGGGTCTAATTTTGGTTGGACGTTTATTTTCTGGTGCTCCACTCCAGGATGTAAATGTGGTCTGTGGTCATGAATACCACTTTTGTGCACATACACATGTTTTTTGGGGGCCACATTTAGTTATGCTCAGGTTTACTCCTGGCTCTGTGCTTAGGGGTCACTCTAGTATTGCTTGGGAGACCATGCTGTGCTGGAGATTGAAATGGGGCAGCTGTATGTGGGGCAAATGCCTTACCCTCTGTATTATCTCTGGCTCACAACTAGATGTTTGGTGGCTAGAATAGTGGTTATAGCAGAGAACATGCTCAAGAAATATTTGGGAAATGAATAATGATGAGGAAATATAAGAAACATTTGGATTTCTGTAGTGGTTGGTCTGCATTTAGCTGCAGCTATTATTGAAATCTGCTGCTACCATACACATTTGTGATTGTGAGTTCCTGAGTAGGAAAAGGTCAGAGGTGATAGCGGGCTTTTCATAGATAGTATCTGAATGCCTCTCTCACCTGATTTTTGGAAAGTCTACTTAAATAGCTCTCTTCTGCTGTGATGTTTTTACATGTGTGATTCTTTGGTTCTGCCCTCTAGGCACATTCCAAGCAGGGTTCTGGCCCAGTCACCTAAAGGGGCTCTTCAGTTCTTTTCATGGTAATGTACCTGCTATTGCCCCCTTCTCTTGTGGCTTCCAAGTGGGAGGTGGGACGTAGCATAAAGCAGGCTGGTAGGACTCTGGGTGGCTATGAGGTTGTGAGTTTAGCTTTAGACAAACTTCTAGAAATAAGTACAAACTTTAATAACTAATATTTCTTTCTCAGCTTCGTAGTTGGGCTGAAGCATTGAAGGAGCTATAGACAGTGTTTTAAAAAACCTGTGACCTTGACCAGAAGCAAGAGTCTGGGAAAAAACATAGAATGCTCTATGGTCTTAGGTCATAGGTCTGGAAGTACAGCTACATGTTAAATTGTGGGACCAATTCCACCATTTTTCATGTAAAACTTTTATATAAAATACACACAAATTCTGTCTCTGTCTCTGTCTCTGTCTCTCTCTGTCTTTCTTATTTTTGGATCTTGCCAGGTGATACTCAGACCTCCTACTCCTGATGACTCTTCAGAAGTTATACGCAGTGCCAGAATCAAACTGGGATTGGTTGTGTGTAAGGCCTTAACCTCGGAACCATCTTTCCAGCTCAAAGCTTTCAGTTCTCATGCAAATATAGCTGTAAGGGGTCCAGAGGAATATTCCAGCAAGTAGGACATTTGCCTTGCTTAAGGCTGACCCGGTTTCAATCCTCAGCATTCCATTTGGTCTCTCCAAGCACCACCAGGAATGATTCTTAAGTGCAAATCCAGGAGCAACCCCTGAGCATCTATGGGTATGACCGAAAAAGCTAAAAAACAACATAGCTGTAAGGTGTTCTGCTTAACCATCAATAGTTAGCTAAGACTTTTTAGTTGCTTCATTGGTGCTTTCTGGGTTTCTTACCACTTAGAAATATAATTTGAATCCACATATATTTGTTTTATATATATGAACTCCACCCAGCAGACCAGCCTATTACAGCCCAGATTGCTCGGCTGCGTGCGCGCAGTTCATTGATGATGAAGTTCATCAATAAATGCTGGATTTAGAGATGACTACAAGAGTATGCTACCCGCATGGCAGAGCCTGGCAAGCTACCCATGTCATACTTGATATGCTAAATACCAGTAACAATTATAGACCTTATTCCCATGACCTGATGGAATGGTTTGAGGCTCTTTATGTTCCTGGAGCAAGCAGGTTCCCTTGACTCTACTTGCATGAGACAGGACATATGGAGATGTTACTGGTGCCCGCTCGAGCAAATTGATGATGAACGGGAAGACAGTGATACAGTGATATTTGTTTTCTCCTAATTTTTTCTCTCAATTTCAGGCCAAAAAAGGAGCCTAAGGAACTAAATGCAACTTAAGTTTTATCTTTACTTTATTACTTGTAAATGGATTTTCAGGTTTTATTATATGATATGGGAGAAACAGAAATGGATAACGTATTTAATCTAATTAATTACAATTTATTTTTAGATCTTGGAAGTATCAGAAGCTTAAAAAAATCCCTTCATTCTCCTCGACTTTCAGGCTCTTAGATCAGCTGTGGATACAAATTACAATTCAGAAATAGAAAGTTTGTCCCTTCATACACAAGCATAAAGCATTTTAGATGAGCCACATGAGCATATTTCTTTTTTTTTTAAGTAATCCAAAGGTTAAGGTTTTTATTGTGTGATGGAACATTAATCCGATTTCTATTTAACCTGGCAATCTAATCCTCCTTTCCTTTTTTTCCCCTTTTTTATTTTTTATTTTTACAATTACAAAGATATACAATTAAAAAGTTCATATTTGGGTTTTGGTCATACAGTGTTCCAGCACCCATCCCGCCACCGGTGCCCATCTCCCACCACCAACGTCCCTGGTTCCCTCCCCCTCCCCCAGCCCTGCTCCATGGCAGGTTCTTTATTTCTTTCCGCTTTCTCTCTCTTTCTCTTTTCCTTCCCCTCCAGACTATGGATTACAGAACATACATTAAAGGGTTGCCATGTGTATCTTTTTGCCTCTATTTAATGCTCAGTTCTAGGTTGGCATTAGTACCCTCGACGATTGTTAGCACCCTGTTCCATTTTCTGTCTTACGTAGCCTCTGAATCCCACACGTTTGTGATAATTTCCACCTTTGACAAGACCTCCTGATATATGTTTCACTTGACCTTGGATATTGGTATCTTAATATGTACATATGTATTTATGTTATGCAGATAAATGCAGTCATTCTGTGTCTGTCTCTCTCCTTCTGGCTAATTTTGCTCAACATAATCTTCTCCATGTCCATCCATTTATAGGCAAATTTTATAACTTTATTTTTCCTAATAGCTGCATAGTATTCCACTGTGTAGATGTACCATAGCTTCTTTATCCAGTCATCGATTTTCGGGCACTCTGGTTGCTTCCAGATTCTGGCTATTGTGAATAATGCTGCTATGAACATAAAAGTAGGGATGGTGTTTCCGCTGCGCATTTTTGGTTTCCCAGAGTAGATTCCCAGGAGTGGTATGGCTGGGTCAAATGGGAGTTCAATTTCTAGTCTTTGGAGGAATGTCCATATTGTTTTCCAGAAAGGCTGTACCAGCCGGTATTCTCACCAACAATGGATGAGTGTCCCCCTTTCCCCACATCCACGCCAGCACTTGTTGTTCTTGCTCTTTTGAATATGTGCCAGTCTCTGTGGTGTAAAGTGGTATCTCATTGTTGTTTTGATTTGCATCTCTCTGATGATTAGTGATGATGAGCATTTTTTCATATGTTTTTTGGCCATTCGAATTTCTTCCTTGCTGAAGTTTCTGTTCATTTCTTCTCCCCATTTTTTGATGGGGTTGTTTGTTTTCTTCTTGTAAAGTTTTACCAGTGCCTGATATATCCTGGATATTAACCCCTTATCAGATGGGTATTGGGTGAATATTCTTTCCCATTCTGTGGACTGCTTTTGTGTCTTAGTCACTGTTTCTTTTGAGGTGCAGAAGCTTTTCAGTCTCATGTAGTCCCATATGTTTATCTTTTCTTCTAGTTGCTTTGTTAGTGATGTTTCACCTTTGAAGCTGCCTTTAGCTTCAATGTTGTGGAGGGTTTTTCCTATATTTTCTTCAATGTACTTTATGGATTCAAGTCTGATATTCAGATCTCTAATCCATTTTGATCTGATTTTTGTGCATGGTGTTAGACACAGGTCCAAATTCATTTTTTACATGTCGCTGCCCAGTTTTCCCAACACCACTTGTTGAAGAGACTTTCCCTTACTCCATTTTAGACTCGTTGCACCTTTATCAAAGATTAAATGATCATATGTTTGAGGTTGGGTGTCAGGATACTCAATTCTATTCCATAGGTCCACGGGTCTGTTTTTATTCCAATACCATGCTGTTTTAATTACTACTGCCTTGTAGTACAGTTTGAAGTTGGGAACACATGAGCATATTTCAAAAAATATGTTTACTAGAATCAACCGAAATAGACATAGCATTTGGATTACTACTAACTTTCTATCACTGTCTTCCCATTGTTCATTGATTTGCTCGAGTGGGCACTAGTAATATCTCCATTAGTCCTGTCACAAGCAAGTGCATCCCAAGGGCATCTACTTGCTAGAGGGTCAGGAGGAGCCCGAAACCATTCTTCAGGTTATGGAACTGAGGTCCATAATAGTTACTAGTCTTTGGCATAAAAAGTAAATAAAACACGGTAGCTTGCCAGGCTTTACCATTAACTTTCTATCAGAACATCCATGTTTGAGGTGGACATGCTGAGCATCTCAGTCCTTAATGGTCATTGGTAATCAGAAGATGCTATCATTGTTGAGATCTCTAACCATGTTATGGTACTTCCTGGTTTCAGCATACCACATAATTAGTTTCCCAGTTGGGCATATCTGAATCTCTTTTCTTTCAAAACAGAATTTAAGCATTGATATAGGAATCAGAGTGAGCCAGTAATAGTCCTCTGCCATTCCTAGCAGCGCTCTAGGCTTCATCATCAGACCATGGCGCTAATGCAATCTTTGAGATGCAAGCCAAACTCGGAAGCCAACACGCAGCTGTTAGACTGTGGGCCCATTGATCCAGGCAGTCACACTTGCCGCCTGGGCAGTCTGCTTGTTTATGAGAAGAGGTGGAACCAGTATTTAGAGATAAGACATCCAGCAGCACTTGAGTGACTGGTTTGATTGTCCCAGGTACACCTTCGTCATTGTAGGACCCATGAACCAATGACTTATGTTTATTTCCTTTCTTTACTGTAGTCTGAATTGGGCTATTTGACAAGCAATCAACGACTCTTTCACAAACATAAACCTCAAATCACAGTGTCTGTTAGGACAAGGATTATCATATCCTTCCCAGGAAGTTAACACAGTAAAAAAAAATTAAAGTAAAATGAAAAGCAGGGAAATTTGTTTAGGCTTGAGGAATTGTGTATCTAACTTTCTAACTGGAATCTAGATCCTGTCCAAAAATTTAGACATATGAAAATAATAAAGGCCTAGAGATTCAAAAGTAACATCTAATGGTTAAAAACTATCAGGGTCTGGGCTGGAGCAACAGTACAGCAGGTAGGGCATTTGTCTTGTACACAGCAGACCTGGGTTTGATCCCCCGCATTCCATATGGATTACCAGGCACTCCTAGGAATGATTCCTGAGTGCAGAGCCAGGAGTAACCCCTGAGCATGACGGGTGTGATCCAAAAAACAAAAAAACAAAAACAAAGAAACAACAGAGCTGTCAGGGGAAAGGCGTAACAGGAGACAACTTGCTTAAATATATGAGCTAAATGAGGTTCCTACCAGTCCTACTAAGGGGAGAAGCTTAGTGCTTCCAGAATGTCTGCTCTTTGGGGCTATGGTATAATTATCCAGGAAAAGATTCTTACTTAAAAAAAATATACAAAAATTTTTTAGACACTGGTGTGACCACCAGGAATACCACCAGGACCACAGCTGAAGGTGCTGTGGGTAGGGGCTTTGTTTCCAAGGGTGGAGCTCAGGGATTCACATGCTAGGCTGTGTTCTACCACTCCAGATATCTCAAGTACCCCTGTAGAAAATATTAGTACCCAAAAGACTTTTACATATAGAAAGGGCTTTTATGACCTTTCTGATGTTTGCTTAATACATAACATAAATCATTGATACTACAAATTTCCTAAATAATAAATGTATAGCAATGTTACACAAGAATATAAGCACACACACACTATTTGATCATGATTAATTAACATGTATGGATTTGTAAAACAACTTTCCTCAAATTTGTAGCCAGTAACTATAAACTGAAAGATCTACTAAAGCACAAATTTCTTGAAGTTTTCAAAAAATGCTTGATACAAACCCTCCTCCCAGACTGGCTACAACGGTGGGCCTAGACTGCTGACCAGTTGGCTGTCCAGACCAAGATTCTATGTCATTGCTGTGAAAGGGAGATGCTACTGCTTTTGGGTCATTGGCAGATCTGGAACATTTGTTTCTTACTTGAAATTATGAGTTTATGTTATTTTTCCAAATTTACTTGTATTTCTATATTTTACTGTTATTTTTTTCTAGTAAAGCATTTGCTTTTCATTAGAACTTTCATATTGAAAAATGTGATCTTTGTTGAAGTATGATCCACAACATCAAGTTCTTTTATCAAAGGTAGCGTGACCTTAGTCAGTCTTCAAAAAACGTTCTCCCTTCTGTATGAACCCCTAGGAGGCTGCGCTCATCAGACTGGCGTGGGTTTTCTGAACCTTTGGAGAAAAGCAGGATTTTAAGCAGTCTCCCCTCTTCTCCTTTAATGAGAAGAGTTATTTCTGACCAAGTGTGCAGTAACACTGTCCTTGGACTTGGAGCCCCGCAGACTTTCTACAGACAGATATTCATATGAAAATGGGCAGACTTCTGCTTATGGGCCTGAAATAAAGCCATCGCCTCATTTCCTGGATGTAGCTCAATCAGCAGTCCCTGTTTTTGTAAGGACCTTGGACTACCTCCATAGGAAAGTTGCCATGGAAATGAAAAGTGCAATTGGCTAGTTATTAGTTTTTATTGCCCTATGGAATGTCTAACCAGAGTGTTTTGAGAAGGGGACCAAAGAGGAATAAAAGCATGTGTCTCTTCATAAAGTCTGTGCAGAGAAATTCTTGCTCCTCGGGGAGTGACAATAGAGGCTGAGACCCCTCGGAAAGACGTTCTGCTATAACTACAAATGTTAACTGTTAGGTGCTGCTAGCCACGTCTTACACCAATAGAGCTGGGTTGCTCTCTCAGGAGTTCCAAAATGCCACACTTCGTCCAGTTCTGACAGTCAATCCACAGCTTGCTGTAAATGTTTTCATTTTATGTCTGGAAGTTAATAGGAGCATGGTTTGTTATGTGCAAAACACATTTGGTCTAATAAAAAATGAATAAGACCACCTGGTGGGCTTTCTCTTTAATCTAGACCTAGGGCTCATTTCTGCCCCATTTATTCAAGGTTGGGACCGAATACCACTTGCCAAGCATAACAAGTGCAATCATTTCTGTTTAAATTTTTTTTTGAGCCTGCACTTTTTGACATCAGTCCAGGTAAATTTGTGTTTAAGCAAGTATATGAAACTGGACTTTTGCAACTTTGAAGGAAACTTCAAATCCATTCAATGATACCATTAGGTGGCAGCAGAACAGCATGAAAAGCACTAAGGCAAGAAATGGAGCAAAGACAATGATGATGATATGATGATGATGATGTTAATGACGATAATGATGAAAAGCATATAACCTTGAATTTATATTTTCCCTTCATTCCCATGTAATTTAGTTGCTGTTTCCTATTGATTATCACCTTATACATAGAAGATGGGGGAAGGAAAAGTCTTATCACCCTACTGTGCAATGGATTTAATTAAACTTGTAGAATTTGAGGTAGATGATTATCAGAGCCGGTTCTTGAATTTGGGTCCTGGGACATGAATCCAGGTTTCCTTTCACCTGCCTCTTTAAGCATGAGCTTATTCATCCTCATTAAATATGAATTTAATTTTGACTGAAAAATTGCATTTCGCCATTAGATAAATGAAGGAGGAGAAGACATGAGTGTGCAGGGTTAAAAATGAGATCTGCTCTGCCAAAATAAAGGGAGGAAAAATATTGTTTGAAGGTGACAACATCTGTGAGCTTTCTGAGGCCGGATCCTAATTTAGTGAACACCAGGCGTTTGTAGTTTCAACGCCTGTTTCTCCCATGTCATTTATGGCCTATAGGAGCTCCTGCGTGACCCTCAGACCACCTGAAATAATATTTTGTAGCCTACTACAGGGGCTAGAGGATTGCAAGAGTGAACAATGCTTATATTGGTCAGTGGATACATACAATGAGAGAAAAGGAACCGTTCACATAAAGGGGCAGTGAGACCACCCTAAAAAAAGAACCACACTTCTTCAAGATTTATTTGGCAGCCAGTAATCATCAAAGCACAGCAAGGCTCTTAGCATGGGAGGTCTGTGGGTGGGATGAACTCAGAGCCACACTTGGGTATCAGGTGCCTGAATTTGAGGGAAGCAGAAAGTGGGGGGGAGGAGAGGAGCTGGTGCTGCTGGTGGTGGTGTCTATTTTTAGCTTCTGTTTGCTTGCTTTTGAAGCAAAACAAGTCATGAGTCAAACCAAGAATTTGTTTTTCTCTCTTGAGTAAAGCCTAGATCATGGCTGGTGTCACAAGCAGGTAAGAGTAATAGTAGAGCTGCTAGAATCAGGCGTTTCCGGGTTTGCTGAGAGGCTTCTGCACAAATGGGGAATGAAGCCTTGTTGGGCAACAGGAGCGTGTTGGCAGCTTTGAGTCTGGGCAGGAATGAAGCAGTTAAACTGCAGAGATGGAGGAGCCAGAGCTGGTTGAGAGCTTTTAATCGGCAAAGCACTAAAAGGGCACAGAAGGTCTGATTTTCTCCTCGAAGAGGGAGGTGCTCGCTGCCTAGATTCAAATAACACTTTTTTTTGCTTTGTAATAACTCTAGGCAAAGCTCAGATTTTGAGCAATTGTTTACAGTAATTGTGTTCTTTGCAAAGGGTTTATGAACTCTGAAGGCTTTTATGCAGAGGGCAATCCAGAAGCTTGGTGAAAATAAAACGCTTGGAACATGGAGGAAGATTTGCCCCAAAACCAGGACAGACATGTCTTGTATTTCACTGGGCTCAAAATAAGGGATATTTTTTTCCCCAAACATGTTGGAGAGCAAGAGATGTGGGGTCTAAAGATTTATGACATGGGGTTGTTACTGTCTTTAAAAATAATTCTCAGGGCTAAAGAATTCCTCAACTAAATATAAAGCATTATATTTAAAAATGGTTTTTATCTCACCCATTTTCCCGTTTGTTTCCTTTAATGTAACTCACTGAACAGGGAAGGGAGATAACTCTTTTATAATAGTATACATGTGCCAGATGTTTGAATATGGTGCAATAGTTCATTATTTTTGCTTTTCAGTGAAATTTGAGAAATGCTATGTTCCTCTAGCTCACTAGCAAAGCTCTTGACATGAATAAAATCAGGGGAATGGACATGGAGTAAATTAAGTAAATATACCAAGATTCTGGTAACTCTGTGTGTTTGTGTGTGAGTGCACACAGGCACTTATGTGTTTCCATATCACCAGCCTGTGCTTTGAACAGCTGGTGTCTTGTACCTCATGTTGATTCTGGTACTATCTACCTGGAAATGGCAAATGGCATCGAATTTCACAGGTTAAGGACTAGTCTCCCAGAATGATCTCTCTCTCTCTCTCTCTCTCTCTCTCTCTCTCTATCTATCTATCTATCTATCTATCTATCTATCTATCTATCTATCTATCTATCTATCTATCTCTACCTATCTTTATATATATTCATATATATATATATATTCATGGATAAGTACCTTCCATTTGAAATGCCAGTCATAACCTTAGGTTGCTACCTACACTCTGACTGAATTGTTGTACATTAGAGTAGGTTCTCAATGGGGGTCATATACAAAAGCGATGCAGGTGAAAATATATACATAGAGAGACATGACATGGGTTAGGGGCCCAAGCATAAGATGGGTGGTAGGGGGCACAGGAAGGAAACATGGTTGGAAGCGGGTCAGGGTCAGAAAAAGTGTGTGAGAGAGAGGGAGGGAGAGAGAGAGGGGGAGAGAAAGAAAGGGGGAGAGAGAGAGAAAAGTAAAGATTGTCTGCCATAGATGCAGGCTGGCGGAGGGGGAAATCATGGGACATTGGTGGAGGGAAATGGGCAAAGGGGGCACTGGTGGAAGGATAGGTGCTGGAACACTGTATGACTGAAACCCATATCAACACTTTTGTAGCTGTATATCTCACGGTGGTCACTTGATCACTTGACTTCCCGTAGATCATCGATTCCTCGAGCGGGCACCAGTAACATCTCCATATGTCCTGTTACATGCAAGATAGCTCAAGGGCATCTATGCACTCCAGGAACATACAGAGCCTCAAATCATTCCATCAAGCCATGCAAATGAGGTCTATAATTGTTACTGGAATTTGGCATATCAAATACGACATGGGTAGCTTGCCAGGCTCTGCCGTACAGGTGGGATAATCTTGTAGTCACCTCAAAACTTGAGCATTTATTGATGAACAGGCTGTGATCAGCTCTTCTGCTGGGTGGAGCTCTGAAGAGATGGGAGTCGGATGTGGAAAATGGTGGCCCTCATGGTGTGGGGTTTCCTCTGGCTTCTTGAGAGGCTCTGCTAGGGTGGCAGGCCAGGGCTAGAACCCACCATCCCTCCCAGACGCCTCGTGATCAGCTGGGCACAGGGAGAGCAAGTGCAGCTCTGCCCCATGTGTGTGAGTCTCTGAATTGGCATACCTGGGCCAGGCTTGAAAAAAAACTGCTTCAGGGTGGGATGGTGACGAGCCGGGCTCTTCTGCTGGGTGGAGCTCTGAAGAGAGGGGTGGTATCTCATGGTGGTATAATAAAAATTTTAAAAATATAGAAGGTTTAGAAACACTACATTAGAGGTTACCATGAATCCTAACTTAGAATGGCTCATAGAAGTTAGAGAAACATTTTACTCCTCAGATTACTAGTCTGTTACAAAAGGGTCGTAGACTTCAGGAACAGACAGGAATTTACACAGACAGGGCAAGGTAGAGGGAAATACTTGATTCTCATGGCTTCTGCCTCAGAACCCCTGTTCTCAGAATTATGTATGAATCCAGAAGCTATGAGAACCTTCAGCCCTCTCCTTTGGATGTATGGAGATTTTCTTGGTAAAATCATTGATCACTGGCGATCTCCACCGGCTAGGTTGGGGACTAAGAGTGAAAGCTCCAATTCTAGCCATACTTGGTTCCATTGGCTCCATTTTCAAGTGTTTTCCACAAACCGCCCATTGATGGCGGAGAGGGGACACTTATGGCATGTGTCGTGCTGGAATTAGTTCCATGCAAAACCATTATTATAGTATTATAGGTCAAAAATAAAAAATAATAAAATAAAAGTACATAGAAAGTATTAACATTAGGAAGCAAAAATCCCTTTTTTGGTCATAAGGACTATTTGCTAGATGGGCTCTGAAGGTTAGGTAGATGGTATCTTTTGCAGATGATGCTTACATCTATAAAAGATGTCTACCTCTAAGGGAGTCTCCCATTTTGGGAGAGGAAAAATCTCCCTGCTTTCCTTGAATAAGACAGAATTTAATTCTACCTAATGGGAATGTTTATATTGACTGTGTCTTCTCTGGGAGCCTCCCATAACTGGCCTTTTCATTTCTCCCCTGCAAGGTCCTTTGTTGTAGCTGGAGGTGATTTAAGATGGTGACTGAGACTACATTGGTAAGTTTCTAAGTCTTTCTGGGTCTATCCTGTATACTTAGAAGTTCCTGATTATTCTTTCTCTTTCCTCTTAATAATCTGTCTGACTCTTACTGGATTGTTGCCAGCCTGCATGAAAGTAGAGGGATACAGTGCAACTTCCCAGGACCCTGACTCATAAAACCTTTATTACATTCATCACTTAGGGGATTCCAAGACTTTGACAAGCTCTCTGTGCCAGAAATGGGGACCAAAGAAAATATATTTCTGATTCTGGGGAGTTATTTTTATCTATGTGTCTGTCTGTCTGTCTGTCTGTCTGTCTGTCTGTCTGTCAATCTATCATATTTAATTGAATCACAGTGAAATACACAGTTACAAATTGTTCATGTTTGGGTTTCGTTCATGTAATGTTTTAACACTTGTTCCTTCACTGGTGTACATTGCTCACCACCAATGTTCTCAGTTTCTGGTTTATTATGAATTGAAATTTGCCACACATGCATGTGTCTTATAGGTACTTTATTTAGGGGCAAGGGAATTGTGAGGCTTAGTGGCTGATGGAAGGCAGAAGGAGAGTGAGATGGCTTATGCAGCAAGTTCTGATGACTTTTAAGCGAGAATAAGGCACCTTGGAAAGAGGCAAGTAGGAGAATAAAGAGGCCTCGACTTGGCAGAAATCTGGACTGTGCCCTACTTTATCTCAGCACCAGGGATTAAACCAGTGGTCTCACACATGCAAGGCAAGTGCTCTACCACATCCTCTGGCCCGTGAACTGGCTCCTACACTTTTTAGTTGTAAAATCATACAGTCATTCCACAGGTGAACAAGTACCATTTTAGAATATAGCCTTGTTGAAGCTGTTGAGAACACAAGTGAGATATGTACTGAAAATGCCCATTGGACAAAATAACAAGAGTGACAAATTGACCTTTGTAAGGTCAATCTTTGTAAGGTGACTGACCTTTGTACATGGTGCTTTGTGGGTAAAACCAGAGAGACTCCCTTTCCCCATGCCCTTAAGTGTGTAGGTAGGCCATGACCAAGTCTTGCTTTGCTTGTCAGTTCAGTTTTATTTGTTTCTGTTTTTTAGTGTTTAGTTCATACTTAGACTTATAGAAATCTTCATCCATGAGCTTTCAAATTCCTCTTCAAAGATACTGCTATCTGAGAATGTCCATCAGGTGAAGAATGCAAGGTGAACCAATAGCTTTCATGCTCACAATTGGGTCTCATTATACCTTGCCCTGCATGCCAGGAGCCAGGATGGGGATGATTTTGTATGAATGGTTAACCAATATCAAACTCAAAATCCCACGTGTTCTGGAGCTTTGTTCTATGGACTATACATGTACTTGTGAGCTCGTATATATTGGCATGGCCCTTGTGTAATATGGGGACACTGAAGGATTAGAGAAGGGGGTTTCCATCCTGAGGAGCAGTATCCTGTTGGGGCCTATCATTCCATTCATGTTGCTCTAGCCCAACCCTTGCTCTTTCTCTCTGGCATTCACTGAAGACATTAAGCACTGCTCATCTATGATGAAATGCTTGCATTGGCATTGTTAGTGTTCTCTGCAGTGGAAAACAGATGACTGCATTTTGTCGGTAGTGATCTCCACTGACTTTGAGACTTCTGAACTTCTAGGAGAAAATCTGGGGTTACAGATTTAGAATAGAGAAGAATATCAGTTTGCATAATGCTTTTCATAGAGGTGGCATGACAGAATGCTTCAGGCAGAGACATGATGGGGAATGTGTGTCTATTATTGAAGTATCTATACAGGGGATAAAATGCAGTTAACAGTTGAAGGGTCTCTTCTAAAATGCAGTTAACAGTTGAAGGGTCTCTTCTAAAGAGTAAGATGTGTTTGCTAAAACTTGTTATTGATTTTTCAAATTTTTTTTTTTGGTTTGGGGCTACACCCAGCAGTACTCAGGGTTTACTCCTGACTTGTGCTCAGAGATCACTCCTGATGGGGCTTAGAGGGGCCATACTGGGACCCAAGCCAGGTAGGTTGTGTGTGAGGCACTCTCACTGTACTATAGCTCTGGATCCTAAGAATCATTTATTTTCTCTCTGGGAAAATAAACAAGTAGGTCAGCAGGCCCTTGGTGAAGGTAGCAGGAGAAATGTTTAGTTCTGAAGCCTGGAGAACTCAGAGGACTAGTTGATGGAATAAAGAGGATGGGCTTCTAATCCCCAGCTCCTGAGCGTCTAGTCTTGAGGCTTAAGTGTACTAATGACAAAGCTACAGAGAGACTCACATATGCATCCAACACCCAAGATGGTCAAACCCAGACTTAGACATTAATCTTGTTGGAAAAGCTCAACTCAAAGCAATACCTTAACTAAATAGCAGGGAAATAGGACTAAAATGTAGCAGTCACTTTTTGGGAGCAATTTTATGCAATGCAATGAATGTTTTACTTACATAGTCTCATCTAGTATTCATAATAAATGAACAGGGTAGATGAGACATATCTTACAGTGGGAAAACTGCAGATCAGAAAGATTGTCACAGTCATAAATGGTAACAAAAATGAGAGCTAACATATTGGTGCATACTCCGTGGCAGATACTATTCCACAGTCTTTTCTGAATTATTACATTTAAATCTTAAAAAAGTTTTAAGTAATTTGAAAGAGTTGTAAGCAACTTGCCTTTGGTCATCTAGTTTATCATATCAGAGCCTGTTTTGAACCAGACAGTCTGACTCTAGAGATTTTTTTTAAATAATAGAATTTGAGCCTCAGTCATGATATTGGGTGTTGGGGACTGCTGGGGTCCCCAACAATACTGGGAAACAAGTTCCCTTCTACCTCTGAAGCTGGCAGAGAAGGGATGAAAACTCAGGAATCTGGCACAGTTTTAAAAGACTTTACTATCACAGCTAATGATATACAATCCAAGAACAGGAAAAATTCGGACAGTGGGTTCCCAGCTAGGCCCTGGCCATGTGTAGGCCAAGATGGCTGCCACCATGTGTTGAAGCCCAACAGATAATGGAGAGTAATGAGTGGCAAAAGCCCAAAGGAAGCCAAAATGGCAAAAAGGACCCTTCTTCTTTCATCTGCTTATTTTATAGACAGAAGCCTGCCAAAATTTTCCAGCCCAGCTCATTGTGGGCTGGGCTATCTAGAGATGAAGCCAGGTAAAAGGCTGTTTTGAAATGTAGATCTTTAGGTGGGCCTTTAGCTCAACCTTCACAAAAGCCAGAGCTGATTCCCAGAGGCAAAATCTCCCTAGCAGAGAGAGAGGAGGGGCTGCATCTCTGAACCACAAAGCAGTTCAGAATGTAATTTGTAGGAAATGGCATTAGTACTTTTTACCATGAATATATGGTAAAAATATACCACCCTTGAGAACATCATGCAACAATTAGAATGGGAAGGAATGGGAGTGAAGATAGATGGTCGGCAACTATACCACCTCCATTTGCTGATGACATCGTTCTAATAACACCAAACATTAGCCAAGTGGCACAAATGCTGGCTGACTTCGACCGAGAATGTGGAATGATAGGTCTACAGCTGAATCTAAAGAAAACCATGTTTATGAAGAATGATCTAGTTCCAGAGGCCCCATTCACTCTCAATGGAACAGACATCTCTGAATGCAGCAGTTATGTGTACCTAGGTCAAGAAATCAACATGACGAATGACCTAAAACCTGAGCTGCGCAGGAGGAAGAGAGCGGCATGGAATGCCTTCAAATGCATCGAAGAAATAGCTAAAAGGTCAAAGAACCTCCGGCTCTGGGCACATCTCTTTGACTCCACCATTCTCCCTGCATTAACATACGCCTCAGAGACCTGGGCCCTACGAAAGCAGGATGAGAATGCTATTCGGGTCTCCCAGAGAGGAATCGAAAGAGCTATGCTTGGAATATGACACCTCACTCAAGTGAGAGAAGGAATCCGGAGTTCTGACCTCCGTCACTATTCCAGAATCAGGGACGCTGTCTCGTTTGCCAAGGCATCGAAAATCAGATGGGCTGGACATGCAATGCGATTTGGAGACAACCGCTGGACTAGAGCCGTTACCGACTGGATCCCACGGGATGGCAAAAGATCATGTGGCCACCCACCTACAAGATGGTCAGACTTCCTTGTCAAGACCCTGAAGGAATGGTTTGAGGCTCTTCATATTCCTGAATCAACCAGATGCCATTGGGCTACATTGGCACGTGATAGGGTCCAATGGAAATGTTACTGGCGCCTGCTTGAGCAAATTGATGAATAACGGGATTCAAGTGATCAAGTGATCAAGTGACCATGAATATATAGCTAGCAGATCCCAGACTGAGAATCCCACTAAGGTCCAAAATCCACCAGAATAATTCACTTTGGCATTACCTTTAGTCTGAGACACGTTAGTTTACCCGAGGTGCACTGGCATGTTTCTGAACTAGGAGAATTGATTACATTATGGTTGATCCAACGTAGCCAAGTACTCTTGGAATATCTACATGTATGTCCCACGCAGAGACCCATGGGAACAGAATATTGATCTGGGGAAAGTTAAATTCATGATAAAAATATCTATTCCATATAAAATTATGAAATCAGTCCAATGCTACCCGAACTCCCATTGTCTGCTCCAGAGATTCCCCAAAGGCAGGGACCAGCTCTTTACATAAGCTAAGTGTAGCTGGAGGCTAAGGTTCAGTAGGGCATGTCACCCAACAACTGGGCACAGTGGATTCACCATAAATAAGGAGGATCCAGTCCTGACCTTCTAGAACATGCTTAGAGCTGTAGAGGTTAAGAGATCTGTCAGAGTCATAAAGCAATTTAGAGGTGGAATTTTTGAACTGAATTCTCTCAGAAAAGCCACATTCTTTCAGACCACAGATACCCTCACCCCCAATATTCTCTGAATCTTGATGAGGATGTTAGTCTCAGGATTGTAATGTTCCTTACTCTGATCCTCTGCCCTCCTCCTCCTCCTCCTCCTCCTCCTCCTCCTCCTCCTCCTCCTTTTCTACCTCTTTCTCTACCTCCTCCTTCTCTTCACACTCCTCCTCTGCTCCCAGCATGGAGCAATCTGCTGTGTCCAGTATTGCCTGCTCTCAATATTTATCTCCTAGAGTTACCTTAACTCTTCCAAAAACTCACACCAGCTTTTTGCAGGTATTAAGTTCTTCCTTCATACCGGTCACTCCAAAACTTATTTGCCCTATCACCCTGTTCAGAAACAAATTTTCAGTGACTCTGTGGAAATCTATTTCTTTAAGTGAGAATATGGAAAGTTCCTCCCAATTGCACAAAAGGCTATTGTGGCTCCTCCCCCCACATCATTCCAGAGTGCCTTCTAGTGCATAGCATCACCCACTTTGGAGAGCACTGTAGCATACCAACCAAACACTGGCAGAATGACGGATAAGTTATTGCTGAAGTCCCACCTTGAGGAATGCAGCAGAAATGAAAGAGAGGGTGCAGAGAGTAGTGGGTTGATAGAGTAGCTGTTATGCGGTGAGGGATCATGGACTGTCGGGGAGCTCCGCGGGGTCCCCAACAGTGCCGGGAAGCGAAGTTCCCTTCTACCTCTGAAGCCGGCAAGGAATGGATGAAAACTCAGGAATCCAATGCAGTTTTAAAAGGGTTTACTTATCACAGGTTCAGGCATACAAATCAGCAAAAGGAAAAGCCCGGTGCTTAGGATTCCCGGCTAGAACCCCAGCCACGTGTAGGCCAAGATGGTGGCCACCACGTAAAGGCCCTGTAAAGAGGAGACAAAGACAAGACTCCCAAGAAGGGTGCGAGCTCACAAAGAGAGAGCCCAAAAAGGCCCTGCGAGAGAGGAAGCAGGCTAGTATTATACCCCTGCAACTCAGACCTCCCTCCCACTGTTATGGAAAGCAGGGAGGGTCAAATGCCCTCAGGTAATCTCTCCCAGCACCTCACCTAGGCCTTTTTATATGCTAATGTCTTGAGCTAAGATCTGCCTGGAAAAACCTTTCTAAGGTAGAGAAGGGGGTTTCTGAGATGGCATGTCTCTGTACCAAAGACTATACTAATGCCAATTAAATATTTCTCCAAGCCTTCACAATTTTCTTCTACTTCACGGTAGTTTTGTATTTTAGTTGCCTTTGCATTATCAGGGAGCCATGCTTGCTTGCTTGGAGGCAAACAGCATTTCTCTCTGGTCTAATTATTTAGGAATCCAACATGGCCAGGCAAATATGCTGGTAAGATCTAGCTAGTCCCATGATGCTTGTGGTAGCATGGGAGAATATTTATACCAGCTAGTACAGCATACATGGTCAGAAAAACTGCCACATTTAGACTACCCCCTTATCTACGAAGTGATTTGCAGGTGGCAATTCAGAGCAGATGCAGCAGCTCTTATAGGAGTCCTGCAACAACGGACACTCAAAATGCTCAACTGATATCTGCCCTTTCTAGGCTCGGGAAGCAAAGATCAAGCTTCACAACTTTACATCTTCCAGCTGCCACAACTTTTTTAGAATTCACTATACTGTCAACCTTGGGGCCACTGCCCCAGTTTGCCACTGATCAGGGACTGAGTACAGTGAGGGAAATATCAATGGAACATTTCAAGACACCTGAAAGGGCCTCTCTGCCCTGGGGCTTCCCTGTGCTGACTTCGAGCTTTACAGAAATATGCAGAATCTGACACTGCTGTCCAGTGCTCCCCTTCACTTCTCTTCACTTCCTTTCCCTCTGTTCCTCCTCCCTCCCTCCTTCCTTACCTCCCTCCGTACCTTCCACCCCCTTCCCTGCCTCCCTCCCTTCCCAGGTCCAACTGTTTACAAATCTGAAGGCTCACTTTGAATGCTCTTTTCTCCTCTCCACTTTCTCTATTGCAGGGCTTCCCTTCATTCCTTCTCTTCATTTCTGTCTTAGTGTTGGCTTTTGGAAGATTTGAACTAACTATAGGGGTCATTTATTAGGGCTGGCTTGACTTTGTTGAATAACAGATTAATCCCTGAATCTTAGTCATTTAATAGAAAATGTAATGTTCCCCCATGGACCACATCTAGCACAGGGTGGACTGGGATAGGAGGTTCTTTTCTTGGGTAGCTCAGCTAACAAGGCTTAGATCTATCCCTGATTTTAAGGTTGCCATGAAGAGATCTGGAGACAGAGACAAGTGTTATAGTTTGTTCTAGAAGTGAATTAACTTTTATTCAGTTAAAAATCACTTTGTCCAAAAGTCAGTCAAGTTGACTGTATTATGTGATCTTTTTAGGTCCAAACTCAGGATGGATTGATGACACAAGGATTAAGCCTTGTTTGTACCTCATGTGGAACCTACATACTCTCTTTTGCTAAGAGTTAGATTAATCTTAGTTTATGAGCAGGTATCTGAGGCCAACAGTGGTCAAGTATTTTTTCCCAAGGTCTCAAAATTACTAAGAGGTAGAACTAGAATTTGGAATCATAGATGTCTACAAAATAACTTGGCCACTGTACTATGGGTTCAGAGGGCTTAGTGGTTTATAGCTCTCTAAATCTTTTAATTTTATTCTTTATTTTGTTAGATTTGTTTTCTGAACCACACTGCATGGTACTTACTCCTGGCTCTGTGCCCAGGGATCACTCCTGGCAGGCCCAGGGGCCCATGTGGGGTGCTGGAGATCAAACCTGGGTAGGCTGCATGCAAGGCGAATACCCCTATCTGTGCTATCACTTTCGCCCTGGATTTTTTCCTGTAAACACTTCCCCAGTGGTGGGAGCACCAGGGCCACTCAAACAGTGCAGATGGTGCTTGGGGTGGGGAGTGCGAGGAAGTTATGAGGTGGCAGAGATAAAACTCAGGACCGAAAGTACATCAAGGAGTCATGTTAGCCTCGCTACCCCCTTCCTTAGCCCTCCCGTCCACCCCCACACCAAGGCCACCTCCATGTACTCAGGTCTCTAAATCTCGATCCTAGCATCTCCAGAGCATGTTAAAGCTACTGCAAACGTTTGAGAGTCAGGACTGAAATTCATACCAACTTTCTTTCTTTGCCCCATATCTTTATTTGAAATCGGAAGGATCATTTGAAAGAGCTTTTTGTTCCCACATCTCCAACACTTCTTGGGAGTGGAGAAGAACATTTACTTGGCTTCCTCTTTGTTAGGTAGAACAGACCATCTGGAAAAAAAAAGAAAATTTGTAGAATACCTTTAGAGTGTACACACATGCGCCACACACACACACACACACACACACACACACACACCTCTTTTGATTATGCTTAATAGTTGTGAAGAGTGCTATAGAATAATGTGGCTGTTGAAAGAAATGCTTTTTGCCCAGTTTCTTTCTGGCCATGATTTTGAGAAAAGAAAACTATAAATAGCTAACAATGAAAGAAAATTGCTGCTGTGATCTGTGAAGAAGGAAAGGGAAATACAAAAGAACCGCCCTAAAAAATTTTCAAATAAAAATTATGGCCCCACCCCCTCCTCTGAGGACCTAAGATTGCTCTGTTTAGGCATGGAAAGGCCAGATGGGAAGGCTAGTCCCCTTCCTTGTTTTGTTTTCAAAGATGTTTTGACTTTGTTGCTTTTATTCTATGGAATTCAGAGTCCTTTGCATCTATTAAGTGTTTTAAATGCATGGAATTTTTTCCAAGCAGGTATTTTGCAAATAGAAATTTATTATTTGGAAAGCTAAGTCTTGCATGGAATTCCATTTACTTTCCAAACCTGGCTTCCTTTCCTTCTCGTCCTCATGTGTCCTCTGGAACAGATGTGGTTCTGGGGAAGAGTTAAAAAAATGAAGGTGCAAAGGAAAAAAAATTGGCACCTGTCCGACTGTCAAATGGATAATACCTTTTTGTTTATTTCTCTCTAATAAACCATTTCAGTTTCCTGCCAAAATGTTTGCTTACCATTGATTATACTTTACATTTTTATTACCCAGAATTAACTATTATGTTTATGAAAAAGGAAGGTGAAAAGAGACGAGTTCCCAGTGAGTTCTGTTTTCCGGGAACCAAAGGGCTTCCCTAAGCTGAAATCATACCCTCTTCATTTGAAATGCAGTTCATATCAACTGGGAGTAATTGGGCAATAGATCAGAAGTGCTGGTACTATTTTGAATAGCACACGGATCTCTTTTACCTTCGATTTCCCATGTGGGAGGAAAGTTGGCATTCTGGGATGTTTTCTGGGAGACTGAAGTCCAGGTTCAATAAAGACTCAGTGCTTGTCGGTTTGTACCAGTCATGGATAAGCTCTCGCACTTAGCATGCTTCTTGTGGGTTATGTCTCTCTCGTGTACTGGGGACCCTCCGTGGCCCTTCCCCCGCCCTCAGAGGAAGCACAGGGTCTGATCTTGAGCTTGAAAGAATGAGTGGGTTTCTATGGCTCTGGCTGGTGTTGGCAGGTGGGAGCCCCCTTGGGGAGTGAGACGGGCAGGAATGGATGTCTCTGAGATCAAAGTTATCCTGACAACTTGACATGGAGAAAGAAAAAAAAAAGAAAGGAAGTTGAAAATGAGAAAGAATAAAGTCAGAGAGGAAACTGCCCCCAGGACATTTTAGACATCTATCTTGTGATATTAACATTTCCTTTATTTTTAAGGAAAAGTGAAATAAATTGCTTTCCAGTGACCTGGAAGGTTATTAATGCCAGCTCTGGCTTCATACTGCTGAGGCAATGACTGAAGACTAAAGATATGAGAGAGAGCCGTGGGAAGCAGCTGGAAGCAGCTGCATGTGTGCTGAGTTTATGTTGAGTTAAATGGAACTGTCCCCAGAACTCAGTTTTGCTGCATCTTATTAGAAGACACAGTAGTTAGGAGTTGGAATAAGATAAAAGCCTTTATTTCTGTCCCCTGGTCGTATAATTTGTTCCATAACTTTTTTTTAATCAGTGTCTTTGTGGCACTATAAAATCAAAAATTTGGGCTAGATTTGCTGCATTCCCTGAAGTTTTTAGCTGAGCAGCTGAACTGTCATACACCTATGAATAGACCTCCTCCTGCTGCTACCTGTCTTGGTAATGAGATCAAGCAAGGTCACTTCTTTCTCTGTGCTAGATACTGAGGAGGGATGAAGATACCGCATGAGGAGATTTAAGAAAGAAATCTGATTCTTGCTTCACTAATCCTGCATAAGAGAGAACTGTGACTTCTTCAAGTTGCCGGGGCCTACAGGCTAGCACAGTACCTGATATCCAGAAGTCCCCCAAAGATGTCTGTGCATTCATGAGGGGGCTTATTTTTGCCTTTGATGGAGACAAGGCATGAATGAGAGATTGCCAACGACGCAAGCTCTTTAAAATTGGTACAGAATCAATGAGCTAAGTACAACTGCTTTTGAACTCATTGAGAAAGGGGCCCTAATTGAGCAATAGTGGGGTGGAGCTTTTGCTGAAAGGAAATTGATCTGAAATGACTAAAATCCAGACATCAAATTAATTTGGGATCCCAGAGGTAAAAATCATTTTCAAATCTTAGCAAAAGGACTA